>WNWK01000012.1:697500-977500 GCA_009830355.1 Cherax destructor
ATATATATATATATATATATATATATATATATATATATATATATATATATATATATATATATATAATATTTTTTGTGAGAGTGTTATGCGAATAAATGTTATATTTCACTGGTTATAATGATAAAAAGCCACTTCCATGAAAAGTCAGTCTGCCTGAATATTTCAGTTGGAAATTGAAATACGAAGCTTTTTTTTCTGTCAGTTAGCTACGGTCTGACACAACGTTGTTTTGTGATTATCCAGTACGCAGAAGTACCGATGAAGTGAATTTAATGTTATGTACTGGGTGTGTCCTCCCCCCTCTCTCGATCCTACTTATTACGATCACCAAGGCATCGTATGAACCTTACGGTTTTAGTACTCCTCTAAGAGTGTAGTAACATTAACCACAAATATACACGTAACGGCTCCGGGACAAAGCCTTGTCGTGACGTATTTCTCGCCCATTCCCAGAGGCGATACAAAATTCATACATCAAAAGACTTCGTGTAATTTATAACAGTAACGCCAAGAATATATGCAGTTCGCCTTCCCAGAATCTTGCTGTTAATTTCGAAACATTAAGCAAGTTTATGGTAAAACTTTCTTTATGAGGCACACTGTAGTGGCAGAGGCAGGGTATTAAGGGCCCTAATTGGGTTCCTTTATGAAGCGAACGAGAGCGTCACAGAGGGAAAACTAAGAGCAAAAATGAGCTCACAAGAAAGTTTTAATCTACTGATATCCTTTTTTTTTTTTCAGATTTATTTTTTCCTCTCCACAAAGGTATTTTTTCCCCCATTCTTTCTCATCTTGCCAATTGTCTTTATCCCTCCCCACCTCTCTCTGTCTCTGCCTGCCTGTCTGTCTGTCTGTCTCTCTCTGTCTCTCTCTCTCTCTTTACTAATCATATATATATATATAATATATATATATATACTCATTTATTCTCTTTATTCTCTCATCTTTATCTCATTCTCCCTCCATCACTCTACCTCTTCTTCACATGTCCTCCATCACGCCTCCAGCATCACCTCTCCATCACGCCTCCAGCATCATCTCTCCACGCCTCCAACATCACCTCTCCATCACGACTCCAGCATCACCTCTCCATCACGCCTCCAGCATCACCTCTTCATCACTCCTCCAGCATCACCTCTCCGTCAAGTCTCCAGCATCACCTCTATACATCACGTCTCCATCACACCTCCAGCATCACCTCTCCGTCACGACGCCAGCATTACCTCTCCATCATGCCTCCAACATCACCGCCGTGGTATTGCAGGGTAGGCAGATGCTCTCCACATTAGCACCAAGGCTCACGTCTGGACAATTTGGTGTGTGAGTGTGTGGGAACATTGGGTTTCCGAGGCCGTTACCACCGCATCCCTCAGCAGCATCCAGCCACTCCTAGCACTTACCATGCCTAGCCACTCCCATTAACCTGCTACTTCCAGCTCCCGGCCACTTCCAGGATTCAACCACCTGCATCATCTAGCAATAGCTCCCAGCCACTTCCATCAGCTGCACCTGGGTATTACCATTCTTCAGCCACTTACAGCACTCAACAGAAGCATCCAGTATCTCCCAACAGCAGCATCCAGGCACCACCAGTCTATAGAGATTCCCAGGATCCAGTAGCAGGCACTCCAAGCATCCAGTACCTTCACCTCATCCGTCACTCTAGACTCATGTCATGTCAAGGCATCGCTAGAGACGTCTCACACAGACCACAGGTCCCCCGCGGTCTTGCAAGAGATGATTTAGCAACTCTGAAATAGATATAACTAGCCTTAAGATGCCTTACACAGAATGTAAGATGCCTAAGCATCTCTAGAGATACTTCACAAGGTCTTCCAGAGACGCTCAACTCCCATTTTCTCTCCGTTTCCTTTACTCTCCTTAACCTCGTTTCTTTCCTTTTCGTCTTCCTTTCCTTTGTCTCTCATCGTCTTGACAGTCTCTCTTAGATTAAGAGATCTTTGTCTTTCGCTCCCTCTCGTCTTTTTTTTTGTCTCTCAGATTTTGAGATATCCGTCTTCCCCTACTGTCTTCTTCTGTCTCTAGTTGAGAGATCTATGTCTTTCTCTTCCTCTGAATTTCCCTGTGTCTCGCTTTGAGAGATCTTCCTTCTCACCCTCACCAGGAATTGAGTTATTCTTCACCAAGTGTTGTGGAAAATGGTCACACGTTTCTCATGATGGAATGATGTAACTTTTAGTGTCCTTGTGTGTGTATGTGTGTTTGTAAGTGCACGCGCGTGCTCTTACTTCCATTTCTTTGTTTCAGTTCTTGGACCCCGTCTCTTTACCTTTCATTTACGTCCTTACACTTACATAAAGGTTTTTGTATACATTCCCATGGCTCAGATTGTTAAGTAAATTCCTTCTGTGCCCCATTGTTTTGGTCCTGTCTATGCTAATGTTGATTTTGTGGGATTGTTCTGAGAATATATAACATATATATTATCTGTATATATTATATACGGAGGACTGGTTTTCGGAACCTCATAAGACATGTGTCTTATTTATTACCTTGTCTGTATTTTATTTTTATGTATGTTATGATGATTCGTATGCTTGTGTGTGTTTCTTATTTTGCATGCTTGTGTTGTTCTCTGTATTTGTGTGTGGTTACTGTTTTTTTGTACCTGTTGTCCTGTTTATTTTCTATCTTGTATGTTTACGTGAATTTGTCATTTTGTGTATTTGTTCCGTGTGTTTGTATGTTCGTTGTTCTGCCAGTTTTCTCTTTATTGTTATTGGGTGTTTTTGTGTGCGTGTAATTTTGTGTTTATTTTTTTCCTTAGCGTGTTAAGTAAGCAGTGGGAATTATTTTGTAAACATGAAAGATAATTACAAGGGAGATTCCACCGTAACTCAGAAGATTAAAGGATGGAAAGTTAACTGCAGCACCTTAAACAAAATGTCATTGCTAATGATAATGTATAGAGACATTGCTACAGCAAATACTGCATGTGAGGTGTGAGTGTGGGCGTGGGAATGTGAGGGTGTGAGTGTGGGCGTGGGAATGTGAGGGTGTGAGTGTGAGAGTGTGAATGTGAGGGTGTGTTAAGTGTGAGGGTGTGATCGTTAAGTGTGTAGGTGTGACAGGCAGACACTTGTGAAGATACAAGTGCTAAAATACATTTGTGATATTGTGAGATATAAACAACGAAGAGTGAGAAGCAGCTGCCCATTCCCCAGGTGGAAGTTGGACACTTAAGTGGGATTACAGCTGAAAAAAAAAATGACTGCGTGCAATTGTCATGAATAGTGCTTATGTACCTACCTCATTAAGAGTAATTTTGCATATTATTACTTCCTATATATACTTGTATATAAATTTATTTTCGTTAGTCTGAAATATTCGAAGTTGGAATATTGCAGGCAAAAGAATATATTAATACCTGTATTGCATTAGTAATGCCTTTGTATGCTTTGATACGCATATATTTTATTAATATAATAGTACATGTTCCGTAGGTAGTTAGGTAGGCGTAGGTAGGTGTAGGTAGGTAGGTAGACTACACGAATATAGGAGCTAGTGGATGTGAAACACAGAGGTCCAGGTTGCGTCTAATCTCAACAGACTTGAGTCGTTTCAGGAACATGATTGGTCGAGATCTTATGATATGTTATGTCATAGGTTTACAGAACCATAATTGGCTGTTGTCACTTTGACATTTCTGTGATATTTCTCGCATGGGGTCTATTAGGAGGCATTCTGCAGCCAGTAGTTCTCAGGTCCTCCAACAGCTTAGATGGTGTCTATGTGTACTCACCAATTTGTGTGTTTGTGTGTGTGTGTGTGTGTGTGTGTGTGTGTGTGTGTGTGTTCCTTTACATGTAAAATGCAACTTTACATTGAAGCTTTGTTTGTTACTGTTGGGGATCCCTAACACAGCCCAGGGAAATGGTCCCACATGTATCATAGATTGGCTGTAGGAAAGGTCTCCTCCATTCAAACAACCATAGCCATTCGCTACCGTACTAACTACTCCATATTTCTTGTCGTGGATTCAAATGGTTGGACTCCTGGTCTTCTACAAATAATGTACATAAACTCTACAAACAATTCCAGTTCATCGTGATTATGGTCTTACATTTCACTCCGATGGAAATATTTCTTATTAAAGAGTCATTTAAATTATTTCATCATATGTCAAAAATATTATACACCTTAGGTATTGTACATAAGTTATAATTGATATAATGTTTAATCCCTAATGGTACGTGGTGTAATAAATTGTCTGATTATTTTATTCAAGTGAGTTTTTCTTAAATATGTAAAGAACAGAATGGTACAATACAGTGGCTGTATCAACACATAAATAATCCTCACACAGGAGACAAATTTATGACGACGTTTCGCTCAGATTTGGTCTATTAAACACTCACAAACAATCTCTTCACTTTTAATTTTTTTCTTCACTATCACTACTACCTTTTATTGCCACCTCTACCACTGTTGCACTTACTTTTTTCTACGAATACTTCTTCCACAACTACTACTACTACCACCATTACTACTACCACTACTACTATTACTACTACTACTACTACTACTACAACACTACCATCACTACTACCATCACAGCACTACCACAATCAGTACTACTACCATCACTACTACCACCACTACTACTACTACCACTACTTCCACAACTCTCGTCCCCGCCTCTCCCTCTTGTATATAATTTGGTTCCCTTTCCTTCGCGTTGCTGTGTCTAGTTAATGGTCTCAGTCGGACTCAAACTTCATCATAATTTTCAGTCTCCAATGTGTACGCTATTCGTGTATTCTTAAATATGTGTTGGAGTTTCTCTTACACAGACAGACTCAAAACCTATTGTTTTCTGATATATATATCATATATATATATAATATATATATATATATATATATATATATATATATATTATTCAGTTACACTCACTCCACACACACACACACACATCCCCACACCACAGGCAAAGTATCTATCGGCAAGTGCCTTTGACAACTGATAACTAATTAACCCTAACACAACTTACAAACACACATACGCATCCACAAAAATACAAAAACACGAACGACACAAGCAAAAATAGTTTTCTCCTCTCAAAACAACAGTAATAATTCGCATATCTCAGAAATATAAAAAAAAATATGTCCTGTAAACGTCTTGTAAACATGTTTTACCGAGATTGAGAAGCTCAGCAAAAAAAAAAAAAAAAAAGAATTGTTTGCATTTTACAAGGAGCTGTGTAAAGTGAAGATAAGAAAATAATCCGAACATTAAAAAAAAAGCATTCCAGTGTCTCGTTTATGTTTTCAACTAATTATGGTGCAAGTCCCTCTCTTAATACAGTTAAGAACAGGGGATTGTTTCTGTGTGTCTGTCTGGAAATAATAAGTATTTCTGTGTTTTCCCTGGCATGTGAATGTTCCTCTTTACTCTCGTATATGTACCTCTTAGCTGACCTTTACATCTGCGTCAGAGGGGTTTAGCTGATGACAGGTGGATGAACGATGGTGTAAGCAGACAGTTAGAGCAAGACTGTGCAGTGAAATCATTATTAAAGAACGTCACGATGAATCCAAACCCCGGTACGGGTGGGGTTAGAACCAGTGGCAAGCGAGTCCTAAAACTCCAGACCAGTGCGTAAGCCACTGAGCCAGCTGGCTATAATAAGATTTATCCAACTAGGTATATTTATATATCATCGGGAGGTTAACATGGTCCCCACTGTGACCACACGATGTGTGGTTTGTCTGCAGTCGTCTTAATACGATTTGGTGAGTCGTGGTGAATGTTTCACCTCTGACGTAGTATCTTTCTCACTTCCCATTACTTGATAAGTTTTCTTCCCACTTTCTCCACCTAAACCCCCAAAATTATATCTGAAAAATTTCTCTCCCACCTAATTCCAACTTTACAAACGAGTAACCAACTTTCCACCGTGGGCATCAAATCCAACTTTTCCAGTAAATGTACAATATCGTGTCCAAAACAACTTTTTTCCATGTAATTTTTTAAGCGAATCTTTAGAAGATCACATATAGAGATTGTGGTGTTACCGCACTAGTGGTCATAGATAGCAGCCTGGTCTCATGAGGTCTGTCAGCCTCCCACACGAGGAGTAAGATCACACAAAATGTAAGTTTGTCAGTGTTATCAGGAGGTCTCCGACATACAAACATCCCAAGTTACGCACATCAACTGTCCAGAGTTACATCCACCGTCCAGAGTTACACACGTCCACACTTACATACGTTCCAAGTTACACAAATCCACTCTCACAGACGTTACAAATTACACTAATTCACATCACAGACGTTCCTAGTTACACAAATCCCTATTCAATGACGTTCCTAGTTACAAAAATCCACACTCACAGACGTTCCAAGCTGCACAAATCCACCCTTCAGAGACGTTGCAAGTTAAACACATCCACCCTTACAAACGTTCCAACTTAAACGCACATCCACACCTAACAAGGGAACACTTAGGACCCAATTAAAATTTTACAACCACTGATCCCCGTCAAGGGAGGCAGCGCTCGATACGACGTACGCTGTCAGTGGCCCTATAAACCCAATAACAGTCAAGAAAGTCTCTTTGACGCCGGTGAAGGCTCTTGACCCTAGAAATTAGACCTGCTCTCCGCCTGGGAAATGCAGGACTCAGGTCACCCAGGTCAGTCGGATATAGAGCTCCAATGTAATAATAATAGTAATAATAATAATAATAATTATAATCGCTGAGTCGCAATACGAACATGGGTGAAACATAACCAACCTGTAGGCTAAACGCTAAACCCACAAGGGTCACACAGCGATTGGCTCCTGTAGATGTATCTCTTCGTTTCTTAAAAAAAAAACGTAAACGCAACTCGTTTGTTCGTATAAAACCAGGAATGCAACTTGTTTGCTCAAATAAAAACGACGGGGGGCAACTCGTTAGTCAGTTCGTATAAAAATCATGGACGCAGTTCGTTTGTTTATATATATATATAAATAACATGAAAGCCCCTTCTTTGTATGTTTAAAAACCATGAACGCATTTCGTTTTATTTAAAAATCCTGAACGCAACTCGTTTATATGACTGTTTTCGTAAAATCTCTCGAACAGAACTCGTTTAAAACTTTGAAAACTAATGTTCAGAAATAGATAAAAACGTTTTTGATAAAAATGGAAATGGCTGAAGAGAGAGAGAGAGAGAGAGAGAGAGAGAGAGAGAGAGAGAGAGAGAGAGAGACAGACAGACAGACAGACAGACAGACAGACAGACAGACAGACACAGAGAGAGACAGTGAGACAGACAGTGAGACAGACACACTTGCTAGAACAAACGCACGCAAACAAAACGAATTCACAAATGCATCACAAACGTATTCATAAACGCGAGCGACATGCAGACACAGAGACTCAGGCAAATTAAAAGCAGCAAATAACAAGAAAATAATTGCTGCATCGTTCTGCTCATGCAGACAGGTACGTGCGTGTACGTATACACGCACGCACACACACACACACACACACACACACACACACACACACACACACACACACAACACACACACACTCAGGTGCCTCCAGTGAGTTAAATTTTAAGATTCATTATAATTAATAAGACAGCGTAGACAGCTCCATCCCATCCTGAAATTCTTCAGCGCTCGGTAGAACGCTCTTAGAGCCACTTATCTCGTTTTGCGAAACAAAAAGCCCCCAAGTTTTATAGATTTACGTACGCTAACCTAATCAAGCAATACCTAACATAACCGAGATTAAGAAATACTGTATTTTGGAGTATTCTTAGATCAGGGAGAAACGCACGAATGGCAAACCATAGCAAATTGAAGGTTCTGATCGCAGAACATGTTGATTCCTTAGACCAAGTGGTGAGGAGAGGAAAAAACTGGAGGTACTCCAGTAGGTCTTTGAACAATAACTGGAGATGTTCTGGTAGGTTTTTAGCAATAACTGGAGATACTCCATTAAGTGTTTGAACAATAATTGGAGATACTCAAGTAGTTTTGAGCATATGGAAATCAGAGGTCTTAACAAACTGAAGATACCCATAGTTTAGGTCCAGTTCATCCTAACACTCAGTTTCAATAGCTCGTCCCAGCTAACACCTCCAGTTTCACAACTTCATCCCAGCTAACCTCAGTTTCACAGCTTCATCCCAGCTAACACCTCCAGTTTCACATAGCTTCATCCCAGCTAACACCTCCAGTTTCACATAACTTCATCCCAGCTAACACCTCCAGTTTCACATAACTTCGTCCCAGCTAACACCTCCAGTTTCACATAGCTTGATTCAGAACAGTCGAGTGAGGCAACGGAATAAATATTTAGATGTCCAGAGGGATTTTTCTCATTGTTTTTAACACGATCTACATAATCTATTTACCCAGTTCATTTACACGCTCTAGTTCCTTGAATTAAGATCACTTCACTATCAAGTCGTGGCCATACGAGTTAAAGAAGAGTAATTAAAATCTGTTTTCATATACAAATTATTGCATAATGCCGCGATGCCAGGCTAGCTGCCAGTGTGTTTCGGGGTGTCGTATTTGTCAATAAATAAGAGTATTGCAGGAATGGCCGGGATTAAGCCAGCAAAAATACGAGCAACGTAGAGAGGAATAAAAGCCACAATAACGTATTGGAGTAAGGGACTCGGTGGACTAGTTACGAGTGGGATTTAGGAATCTGAAAGAGCGCCCTCGGTGGAAAAGTTTGGAAGATAAATGCGGTAGGACGCGCTCATAGTGGAGAACTATGGAATATGAGGATATTATGGATGCAGATACTGAATGCCAACAGGTATGGCTCTTCTGAAGATACACTGTGCAGGAGAAGATTTTTCTGGGACGTTTCGCTCAGGGTAGAGCTTTATTATGTCATGACTTGATAAATCTCTATCCTGAGGGAAAGTTTGCAGCATTAAAGGTTTATTTTACGTATTGTTTTTACATCTAAATAAGGAAATACTTAAAATATCCGACTGGAAAAGGTAAGGAGAACCAGGAGGAGCTATGAGAAGATGTGAGATAAGATAAACAAATAAATTCGTGTTCAGGAAAAAAAAAAGGCAAGCAAGAAGAGATGAGTGAGTCTGAGGAGAAGACTAAAGTGGAAACATGAAGGAGGAAGCATTATCGAGTGAGTTACTAAGTAAAGAAAAGGGGAAAAGGAGGGAGGTGGATAATAAACACTGGTTGAGGATCTGAGTAGCTATAAGGGCTAGGGATGTGACCGAACTGAGAGAGAGAGAGAGAGAGAGAGAGAGAGAGAGAGAGAGAGAGAGAGAGAGAGAGAGAGAGAGAGAGAGAGAGAGAGAGAGAGAGAGAGAGAGGAAAACGCATTAGAAACACAATTGATGAAGTGATCAGTGACAGGAAAGCATAGAAACGCAATAAAACAAAGAACTGCTGAAGGATATGTTAAAAGAAATATGAGAATGGATTGTGTGTGTGGTAAGTTGATATATTTGGGAAAGAATAAACAGAATGAAGAGTCACGAACAGGAATCGAGAGAAAGAAAGTCAGGAAAATAAAGACTCCCTAGAGCTCTTATTAAATTAACTAACGCAATCGCTACCAATAATACCATTAATATATCCTCTAAGGGAAAAACATTTTCTTTATAAGCCATGAATCGGCCTAGGCCTGGATTGCATCATGAAGCCCGGGCACGAAGAAGAGAGTCAAAGATCTAAACTCATTCTTGTCTCCTGGTTCCGTAAGAAAAAAGTGACAGAAATGGAGTAGACAAAACTTCTTGAGTTACGATGGTCAAAGTTACGAGAGTTCTAAAAAGAGTTAGTTATGAACCACCATCACGAACTCTGAGTTATGATAGTCAAAGTCATGATAACTACAATTAACTTTAAGTTAAAATAGTTTTTTTTTATCAAATACCTCCTTGACTTTATTGTTCGATTATGAAGATGAAGACGCTAGGAGTCATGTCCCTCTGGTGAACTATAAATTATAGACACAAGTTTGTGTCTCTCTGGCAACGAAACTGTTGAGCACCTGACACCGAGGAATCAGTGTTTAAGTAGTTTGATCGTTGTGATTAAAGACCATCGACTGCATTTTGGTCATTAGCTTGCAACTAATATGCATATTAACATTGAAAATGTTAGTACACATTATAAAACAGGGATTCCAACGTATATACCCTGAGAGATACACACCTCTCAGTGTTTATATGCTGTGATATGCACACGGTTCTGTATAAATCCTGAGATATACATCTTTACTCTTACAGTAAAAGTTGCACTCCTCTCGGTGTATATACCTTGAGCTATACACACCTTTCTATATATTCTGACAGATATCTCTCGATGTATATATACTGATATGCACATCCCACGGGGTATATACACCGAGATAAATAACATTTCTTATGTTTATACTCTGAGATACACGCACCTCTCGTTCTGTAAATCCTGAGAGAAACACATTTCTGTGTATATTCCTCTTGACACTCGAGATCCAATACAACTCTGAAAGTGACTAAGGTGTCAATTTGCTGAGGTGAATATTGAATTTCTTGAGACCTCCCAGGTGACTGCTTAAGAGGATACCTGTATACAGAATGATGGCGAGTTTGTAGCACACCATTAGCGGAAGGAGGATCGAGCCTTCCACAGCTCGTTGAGTTGAGAGATTGTGTAAAATATCGACAGGATGGAAAGAGAGAGAGTATATATTCATTTAGGTGTCAGCTTGTGATGTCAGTGTGACATCGAATTAAGCCAGAACTTGTGTAAATACCTCGTTGAACTGCAGTTCTTGGCCCCTTAACTACCAATTGGTTAACTTTATATGAAGTGTGTGTGCGCGCGCGCATGTCATTGTCATATATTTGACAATCCCCATAAATTTATGCAGCAAAATGTCAGATTTAAAGCTGATGTAGAATACGAAGTGAGACTCAAACAGCCGCCACTAAACACAATAACAAAAGCTAAGACGACAGCATCTGTGGTTCGACTGAGATAATCTGGATATATTATTGGATGGTAAAGTTTGCTATATATGATTTAAAAAAAGAAAAGAAACCTATATGCAGAACAAGCCTTTACTTAAAACGTTTCGCTCTTGCGGGGGAGAAACGATATCTGTAAAAAAAAAAAAGGTTTGCTGTCCACCTGTTTTTATTTTTATTTTTACCAAATATAGAATAAGCCTAGGAAAAAAATATCCGAGGGACATTATAGCTTGGCCAGACTCCCACTTGTCTCCGGTAATGTAGTAAAGGTAGGCTGGTAAAAACTTCCATAACTTCATTAATACATGTCCAAACTTCACAGATTTATCCTGTTTCCGCTCTTTACCCTTGGAAAATTTGTGTCACGCGAGCGAGACATATCTCATACTGGGAATTAAAACTTTTTTAAATATCGCGTGTAACACGTATTTCTGAAAAATTTAATTTTCTGCTTGATTCATGCAATATATATATATATATATATATATATATATATATATATATATATATATATATATATATATATATATATATATATATATATATATATATATATATATTTCTTCGGCAAGACAGTGATGATGAATGATGATGAAGCCCTGCCTTGGTGGGAATCGCCGATTGTTAAAAAAAAATATATATATATATATATATATATATATATATATATATATATATATATATATATATATATATATATTATATATTATATTCTAATGTTTCTCTTATTCTGTGTTCTTCTTCCTGGTTAATCTTCAAATTATCAGATGTTGGCCATTTAAGAACAAAAAGGCACAATACCGTGACTGGATCAATAAATAAATAACCCGCACTGAGAAAGGAGCTTGACGACGACGTTTCGGTCCGTCTTGGACCACTTACAAAGTCACGAAACGTCGTCTAAGCTCAACGCTCCTATGTGCGGGTTATTTGTGTATGGCCATTTAAGTATATTTACTGGGAGACTCTGAATAAAATTTAGTATGGCACCTACGATGCCACAGACTGTACTTACCTATTTGTGGTTGATGGTGTCGAGTCTCAGCACCTGGCCCCGTCTCTTTCCTGGCTGCGTGACACCGGCAAGTATCAGACCTCTTAAAATTATATATGGATCCTGCCTCTATCACTTTGCTGTCTAGGTAGTGGAACTACCTAGACACTACCTTGGAAATACCTAGTATTTCCTAACATACCTATGACTTATCTGTGTTTTAAGCCTCTAGCTGTCAGCTCGTGTACCTGAGACCTTCTCGAACAGACTTGCTCTGTCCACCCTGTCAGTATTTTGTATGTCATAATCATGTCACCCCTCACCTTTTTTTCATTTAATGTCATCAGGTTTAGCTCCTTCTGTAGACAGTATGCCTACCTACCTATGTCACATACCTCCCGCTAGGAGAATTGCTGGTCTAAGGCCTAGTTTCAGAAGTGCCCGCCAGAGGCAGGCCCCTAGGTCTATCCAGTGACCAGCCCTCCCTCACCCTCTCTATCTCACGTGTCGCCTTGCTGAACTATAGTCAACACCTCTCCCTAGGACTGGCTCCTGGCTACCCTCATCAACGTCTGCCTGGTGTACCCATATTGTGAATAAAATTTATCTAGTTAGCGGGTGTATACGTTACCTCCACGCTACGTCAACAGCATATTCAGCTTCCTATCTACAAAAATACCTTGCAACACTTTTGCCTCTCATACTTCGCATCTCTTTCCACTGGAACTAACTTTGTTGCTAACTTTGGCACTTTTTCCAGCTCCTTGACGTGCTTTATCAGATGTGGGTTTCATACTGGTGCTGCATACTCCAAGATGGGTCTGACAAATGTCGTATTTAGTATCATGAAAGTCTCTTGAGGTTCCTTAAAAAAATTTCAGTTTCACGTATGCTGCTGAGACTATTCTGGTGATGTGTACAGCTGCCCTATTTCAAATGACTTCTTAAGGATCACAGCCAGTGGACTACACAGCTCCTCTGCTCTCTCTCTAGTTGAACCCCCGGAGAGATAATGTTTGGTAAAATTGCATTCGAGGTATCTTCACATTTATCCATGTGTATATTGTGTCATGCACTCTTTGGTGTACTCTTGTACTTTGATTCTCGGACTTTGTTCCCATTTGCTTTGACATTACCTCCCTAATTCTTTGTTCATCTCCTCTCTGATTTCTTGGGAATTTCTGGTGTTCTTCTCTCCTTTCTTTTTCAGCCTTACTACCTGGTCCTTCACAGTTGCCTTCTTCCTGATGTCACTGTATACGGTAGCAACTCTGGCACAGATTTGGCTTGCGATGCTATCTATGTAATTTTCATATTGTCGTTGAGCCTCTCTCCTTACCAACGGGTATTCATTTCTGGATTTTCTGCTCGCTGCCATATTCTCCGGTGTTCTTTGCTTTCAATATTTCTTCCACGCTGTTATGTTTTTCTCTATTGCTTCCTGCATGACTGGGTGAGTCTTGGGATCACTCTCTGTTCTTGCCTGTGTTTCTGCTTCCTTTTACGAATTTCTGCTTCCGACACTTTCCAGCTGCCCATTTCCATCTGGCTTCCTTTCCCAAGGTACTCCACTTAAAAATTGCCTCATGCCTACGTAGTCACCTCTTTCGAAGTCAGGTTTGACCCTTTCTTCGTGCTCTGTCTCTTTCCACGTTCACTTCGTCAAGGCATTCAAACCTGTGTTCTATGTAGTCGGTAGCACCAAGAAGCCTCCCATATTCAGTGTCCCCTTTATATAGGTCTGTGCATACAGTTTGTTTATATTTTGTAAACCTGCCTTATTTTTTGTATTCAGGCATTAGAAACTTTTATTATTATTTATACTATTCTACGAATACCAGAGAAGGTTGTAAATATGAGAATTTCAGTGTTTAAATGAGAGTTGTTCTATCACTACAGTAGTGTGAAATTGTTAGATTATTTTATTTAGTAAGACGTTGTAGAGACCTGGGTGGGTCACCTACCTCATTTTATCACATACTTCATCATTCTTTAAGAAATATATCACGTACGGCATATCCTCTCCATATTTATGTCAGACTCATCAAGAGAAAGATTTTAGACAAAAAATAATATTGTTTTTGTAACCCGCTTTGCAGCTGTCCAAGATCAGTCGTGCAATATTCAATATAAAGAGAATTTATTCGCGTCTGGAGCTCAAACGACTAAAAGTTTTGAAGAAGATGTCTTGCAGATAGTTGCGAGGAAGAAAGGCTCCTCATATTACTCGAGCTGACTGAGGAAGAAAAGGAAGGAGGACTCCTTGCCTTTCTGGTGGTAGGAGGAGGAAGAAAAGGTTCCTAATATTTCTCAAGCTGACTGAGGAGAGAAGGAGATATGAAAGGCTTCTAATATGTCTTAAAAAGACGAAAAGTTCACTCACTTGCCTCCGATACAGTGAAGCAGAGAAGAGGAATAAATACTCAGATACAGCAGCGATGGAGATAATGTTTAGCTTCACATTCTCATGCTGAATGAATGTGGAATGTCCTATATTAATAGTAATTTACCGAGGTGGTGTGCAGCACCTCTGCTCATCTGAAGACAGTGTGGCACCTTTGTTCATTTGAAGGTGTGTGAAGCACCTGTGTTCCGCTGCAGGTTGTGCTCATCACCCTGTTCTGATGAAGGTAAAATAATGAACCGGAAATCAAGAATTGTCAGAAACTGAGAAAAGAGAGGATATCAGTTTTGAATTGTGGAAGAATTATAATGCCAGTAACTAGAAATGGAAGGCAAACAAGATTTTTTGTTGCTTTTAGTTATGTCAAAAGCTACTATTTTCTACTGAAAGTTCAATTTGGTGCAGCCATCAGCTAGATTTGGTTTTGGGTTGCAAATTTCTTCATCAAGTTTATGTATTATATTCTCGAGGTGGCAAGTATCTTCAGTAAGTTCGAATAAGAGTGAGGTCGCAAATTTCTTGATCCCTACACCAATATAACCTTTACAGTATTTCCAAATAATATAATTATAGGATTGAAGCTTCACGCTGTCGAGAAAGTGACATAGAGCGTAGGCAAAGACTCACTTGGACTCTAAACCGGGTGTGGGAATGGCCCCTAGCTAACCGGAGGTCTACCTGCCTACCTGGAGTCTACCTGGAGGGAATTCCGGGGTCAAAGCCACCGCGGCCCGGTCCACGAACAGGCCTCCCTGTAGATTATTGCCTGATCAACCAGGCTGTTACTGCTGGCGCACGTAGTCCAACGTACGAACCACAGCCCGGCTGATCCGGCACCGACTTTAAGTATCTGTCTAGCTCCCTCTTGAAGGCAGCCAGGGGCCTATTGGTAATTCCTCATATGCATGGTGGGAGGCTGTTGAACAGTCCTGGGCCCCGGACATTTATTGTATTTTCTCTTAGTGTAACAATGGCGCCCTTACTTTCATTGGGGTATTTTACACTGCCTGCCCAGTCTTTTTCTTTCGAAGGGAGTGATATCTGTGTGCAGATTCGGGATCATTCCTTCTAGAATTGTCCAAGTGTATATTATGATATATCGCTCTCGCCTGCGTTCCAGTGAGTACAAGTCAAGTGCTTCCAAGCGTTCCCAGTAGTTGAGGAACTTACATGTGCAGTAAAGGTTCTCTGTACACTCTTGGTCGAGTTCGCATGCTGCCGTCTTTCCATTTGGAAATCAATGTTGTTATGCTGGTCGAATGTTTCACAAACTGACACTCATGGTGACCACCTCGTGTCGCCGGGGTATAAGAGGCCGCCAACTGAAACGTCGAAATATGCAATAATAATACCTGACATCGATCTCTCAAGAACCAAGAGATCTAGGTGGGTATCAATAGGAAGCGCGTCTGTCTCGCGAGGGATGACCCTCGCGAATGACCCACATGGGTTTAGCTCTTAACATGAATTATTTTAATAATTCAAGACCCAAGAGCACCAGACAATAACACAATTAACATCGAATTCCCAGAAATAAGAACACATGACGTTATACTCAACATCGAGCCCTCAGTACCAAAGAAGAAAGCGATGTAACGACACGCTTAACGTGGAACTTTCAGGGGTAAATAGGGAAATAAGGAAGAGGCGGAAGAATGGACACTCCCCCAAGGCAGGCAAGTCTGGAACCATTACCACCGTGTCGCTTCATTGTTGCTGACACTGTTGGTGCCATTGCGGCTGAATAGCCTCATATTGGGTGGCTCCAGCAATACAGGCACCACAATAATGGTACTCTCATCAGCACAAAAATGGAAGGGGAGGGTGGAATAGACACCGATGAGAATATTTCATCTCCCATTGTTGTCAACACAAGCGCCACCATAACACCAAATTGATTTATTCTACGTAAATTCTTACAGGTTACATCCACAGCCTAAAACATATATGAGGGAGTGCTATTATTATTATTATTATTATTATTATTATTATTATTATTATTATTATTATTATTATTATTATTATTATTATTATTATTATCAGATACCGCCTTGGGAATTGTAGGTAATCAGGTTTGATTGAAGCAAATAAAGGGTAGCTACAGTTCCTTAGATCATGAGCCCTTGTCCAGCATCGATGCATTCCCATTTTAAATCAGGAGTGTAACATAATAGAAAACAGAAACAGGCCATTTACATCTGCATGAGATGCTCAGATTCCCATTTATCATAGTGACTTTGAAACGTGTTTCGGAATATAAACGTGAGAGAGAGAGAGAGAGAGAGAGAGAGAGAGAGAGAGAGAGAGAGAGAGAGAGAGAGAGAGAGAGAGAGAGAGAGAGTATGAAAAATAATATAAGAGTGCCAGAGAGTGGGGGAGAGGGAAGAAGGGAGGGAGGCAGACACACGCAGCCAGTAATCAAGATTTACTGCCACCATTAAGCCAGTTAACTTTTTCCTCAGACGTGAAGGCGCCGAGATGATGATAATTATCTTGTTCTCACCTCTCTTACAACCCAGACTTACTCTGATGTTTTACCCACTGGGAAGTTCCCTTCATATCTCTCACAGCCCCCTTCAGAAGTGAAGTCTTGATACCGGTGAAGGTCTCACGCTATGCTTTAATGGAGTCTCTCTCCAGTTCTATGGATTAAGTCTGGTTACCTCCTCCGTCTCTCTGTCTAACCTTAGGGTTTTAGCTTTTATGAATATGATAATTAGAATAAATAATAATAATAATAATATAGGTACAGACTAACACACACTTATTTAACACCAATATATTTTTAAAAGCATTGCTATTCCCACCACAGTGAAATGTTAAGTATCAAATTGGCTGTCTACCACCAAACCACGTTTACCAACATTATATTCGTTATATAAACTACATAACTCACGAAATCGTAAACTACATAGAACCCACGCTGGGTATGCGGAAGCGAGGTTGGAAGCAGTAAGACGTGAGGGAGAGAATTGGTTTTATCCTTGTAAGGTGTAACTCCCGTCTAGGAATTGAATTTAAGACTCCGCCTAGGACTGCAGATCACGTTGGTAGCCTGGCGATGCTGGGAAAGAGAGAACTGGGTGGATTAATGACTCGGTGAGGATAATTACGAACAAGCAACAAAACGAATGTATCGTAGCCCAGTTAAATATTTAGGGTCTGAAATTTTTTGCTCTGTTCTGTAACTGTTAACATTTTCAGGTGTGTAATTTTCAGGTGTGTAATTTTAAAAGTCAGAACAAGAGTGCTACTGAAAGAGCTGGTTCCGATAGTTATGTCGAAAAGACCAGGTGGTTCAGTAGTTACTGAACCATCTGGTCTTGACATATTGGTCCGAAGGAATGAAAACCAGTACCAGCTGTTAGTAGAACCACCTGGTCCTTATACTCTGGCCTGTAGGAGTGATCGCCTGCACCAACTGCTAGTAGAACCAGCTGCTCCTTATACTCTGGCCCGTAGGAGTGACGACCTGCATCAGCTGTTCAATCAGATGGTCTCGTCTCAGCAGAGGTATTCCAGATGTTACTTTGATCTTCGAGCGAACATTACTTATGTAAATTTGTGAGTCGTTTAAGTGGAGACCAGAAAACCAGAGTTTCGACAAGGGGATTCGAGTGGCGACCAGAGGATCCGCGAGGAGACCAGGGGACCCGTGTGGAGACCAGGGGACCCGTGTGGAGACCAGAGGACCCTTATGGAGACCAAGGAGACCAAGGGACCCGTGTGTAAACCAGAAGATATGAGTTAAAAACGAGATGACTCATGATAAAAAGAGAGAGCAAAGGTCTCTGTCATATTGACGGGCTCCTCCTCCTCCTCTTCTCCCACATCGCCCTGCCTTTGATGTGACATTAACCAACGTGGGAGAGGAAGTCTTTACCGATGAGACCTGAGCATTACTTGAAAGACGACCATAGGGCACACACTCCTACCAAATATTCACTTGGCTTATTTGATATGGAAATGACTGCTTCTCCTCAACCTTAAAATAAAATTAGCCTTAAATGTTTTCAGGATAGGGAAAACTACTGTAAAAATATTCGAAGGTCAATTTATTGGCCCGCACCTTCCCTATAAATTCACGTTCTTCTTTCACTTGTGTTTCTGGTGAAGAGGATCCCAGAAGGGGATCGAAATATACAGGTAAATCAGTCTCCTGAGTATAGCCATGATAGTCAGAGAGTGCTAACAGGAAAGTATTAACGGAAGACACTAACAGGATGATACTAACAGGAAAGCACTAACCTGAAGACGCTAACAAAGTGGCGCTTTAAGGGAAACGGTAACAGGATAATCCTAACAGGATGGCGCTCAATGAAAAACTCCAAGAGAAAAACATTAACAGGAAAATCGAAGCAGGAAAATCGTAACAGGAAGGCGCTAACTGGAAGCCGTTAACAAGGGAGGCGCTAACAAGGAGATCGTCTTGGTAATATCATCTAACAATTTCAACGCTAACTGCTCAAGTTGATCTCATTACTATCAACTTACACAATTCCATTGCAACTTTGTGGCTTGCATCTGCAACTTGCTGATATCACTGTCACTTTCATTACAGCTTCAACGATTGTTTAACTTTCACCAAGAGTTGCAAAATGTTGCTCTGCATAACCGCTGCCTCGAACCACGTAAAAGTTTTCTTTCTGTGAAAAAAGTTTTAAAGTTGTTTATAACTTTTTCTACAGAGGGAAAGTTATTTATGAAGTATCTTTTCTTTATTTATATTACACAAATAAAATTGAATATAACCCTTGTTGTTAGGGATTATAGAGTTCATAATGTTAGTGTAGAGGTGACATGTTGCCTTAATGATCCTACTGACTGACGCTGGGTATTTAACCTGGCAAACTAACATCTCAGTGAAGAGATAATTACAAGGCTTTCAGGTGTTACATACGATCGTGCAACCTGCAACAGACAGCGCAGATGAAGGGCGTTACATGTCGTGCTGCGCCTTGTCCTTAGACAGCGTAGCAGAAGTGTGTTCAACGTCGAACTGCATCTGCAGCTGACAGGACCGCAGAAGGGTCTTACACGTGAAATTGCGACCTGCAGAAGGAAGCGCAGGAGGAGGGATGGGGCAACCAGCATCGCAGCAGGAGGCACTCCGGCCCTATAAGGAAAAGTCAGCAAGTTGGTTGGAGGAAAAGTTTATATTAAAGGACCCGTGTGTCTTACAGTCTCTGTTGACGTTACATTGTAGACCAAACTTTGTATCATGGCGACGACAGGTGACGTGAGTCTAACAAAGTTACACCGTATATCCTGTTCAAGTTACATTGTATACCCTGTGCATTTTTTTAAACTCTAGAATGTTCACATTTTCTTTGTAGAGGACCAGTGTCTTATTTAAAATTTATTCAATATATTTAAATTTATATTCTCTCAGGTCTAGCATTTTCAATCATAGATACAGTTATGCATTAGTATATAAAGGTATTAACTGGTATATCTGGGTATACCTTTGTATACCTGTGTATACCGTTGTATACACAGGTATACGAAAGCATATAAATTAAATAAAACTGAGTCAATATTTTGATTCATTCAAACGAAATACAGTGTTTCAAAATGATGGACCCAATTTCATATATATAGTATATATATATATATATATATATATATATATATATATATATATATATATATATATATATATATATATATATAAAAATATATATATATATATATATATATATATATATATATATATATATATATATATATATATATATAACATACATCTATACATGGGATCTCGTTTTGAAACCGTAGAATTTATGGGCAAAAGGTAAACAATGCGTCTTGATATATTGAAAAAAATATATCTATTTTAATGAACATTCGCCTCTCTTCCAATTCTAGCATTTTAAAAATCTCAGCTTCTGTTTGCATCAATGAGACTGAAAAGGGTGAATTATGCCTTCCTTGAAAGGGCTGGCCTGGATAACCAGCGAAGGCCCGGATGACAAGGTATGGAAAACCAGTTTTTCTGGTACCGTCGCTAACCTGAAGACTTTATTCATGATGTTTCAGACCTAAAGTCCCTAATTTTAATCAATTTGCTCTTCAAATTTCATTTATATAAATATATAAATAATATATATAATATTATATTATATATAAATAAAACTTTATATTGCAATATTTATATAATTATTTATATTATATATATAATATATTATTTTATTTTTAATAAAAAAAGATAATTACAATATTTATACAATATCAGGTACGTATTGTGGTAAACACCCTGTAGTTTATTTATGGATGGCATAATTAAGGCAAATCAAACAATGCAAGTCGCTGATATATTGAAAAAAAAAAATATTCATCCTATTTTAAATGAACATTCGATAATCCTCTCAATAGATTTTTCCAATATATATATTTAAACCTCTTTAAAAACTAACAGCATTCTGTTTTATTAAACTAAAACCTGCTAAAATGGTTATAATTATGACCATAATTTGTAAAAGGGGTGGACCGGTAAGCCAGCGGAAGGCCTCGAACGACGGGTCAGGAAACACTTGTCCTGTTTCCTGACGCACCTTACCTAACCTGAAAGGCTATTATTACATCATGTTTCAGAACCAAAATTGTCCATAACTTTTAATCAAATTTGCTCTTCAAACTTCACTTTAAAAGAAAAAATTGGGCAAAATCTTTAGATTTTATAAGAAATAAAAACTTTGATATTTCGCAATACTTTTACAATTATTTCATAGCTTCTAGACCATTTTCAAGAAATTCCCATTTTATTTTTCAACTAAAATAAAGATAATTGAACAATTTTGTATAAATACTCGTACCGTATTAAGCTGGTTCTCAATCGTCGTCTTGTTAACCTAAATAAATTTAGCTCTTCCCACCAAGTTACATTAGTACGAATTCTGCTTGCCCCGTTAATAACTTATATAAGATTTATTAAGCCCCTAAATATACATTAAGCCATATAATTATATAAAGATACACGTTCGAAGAGTTTGGTAACTTAATAGAACGTTTCGCCCACCTTAGAAAAGTTACCGAACGCTGAACACGCGCTTCTTTTATGCTTTAAATTGTATGCAAGAAACGGTGTTTCGGTCGTGTACGAGTTGAAGAATATGGTTTCATTGGGACAACGTTTCGCTCTTTGTAGAGTTTTATCAAATTATGGCTAGAGGGAACGGTACATAGAGCAAAACATCACCTATAAGTGATGCACAAATAACCCGCACATAGAAACTTAATGGTCTAAGTCTGACCGAAACGTCGTCATTAGTTTCTTCCTCCAATGTTCGAGTTACTTGTGTATTGTTCCAGTCAGGGTATTGTGTGCATTGTTAAAGTCACGGTATTGTGTGCATTGTTCCAGTCACGGTATTGTGTGCATTGTTCCAGTCACGGTATTGTGTGCATTGTTCCAGTCATGGTATTGTGTGCATTGTTCCAGTCACGGTATTGTGTGCATTGTTCCAGTCACGGCATTGTGTGCATTGTTCCAGTCACGGCATTGTGTGCATTGTTCCAGTCACGGTATTGTGTGTATTATTCCAGTCACGGCATTGTGTGCATTGTTCCAGTCAGGGATATTGTACCTTTTTTTTTCTTTATAAGTGATACTTTGCTCTCACACTATCTTTCTGCAGCTGCTGTCTTCCTGTCTCTCATTATCTCTTTTGTCTAAAATCTGTCTCTTGGACTAAGGGGTACGAGGAGACGAGAGAGAGATAAACAATACGGCGAGGCCAGACAGCATACGTATGTCAGCGGAACCTGATGAAACCATTTAGGTGTCGGAGTGGCATAGTTTGGCCCGGTATCTCTCAGCAGACTTCAGCAGGGAAATGGAAGTAGGGTTTAGGGCGGCTCCAGGCTCGATATTGCTGCCATCCAATAGATGAAAGGAGAGCGTCGGAGGTCGCATGTGTGACTCGTTGGTGGGAGGAGCGGGATTGTGGGGTGGGGGGTGCAGAAGATGCTTTTCAGGGAGGTTGGAGGTCGCAAGTTTGACTCGTTGAGGTAGAGGACTGTTCTTATAATGTTGTTATACTTTCCTTATACAGTTGATATATGATTAGAATTACTTCTGTTGTAATTATATTGTTGTTGTAGTACTGATACTGTTGATGTGATGCTATTATTGTCATACTTACTCGGTTGTTATTGTTATACTTACGAATTACTAAATGTAAGAGATTTGATGGAGTCCTCGATAAAATAATTGATGATTAAATAAATGGTTAAAAATAATACAAGCAGACAAAGGGACTATCCGCCTTCTATCAAGACTGAGGGACAGATCACCTCAAAGTTACCTCTCCACTTTTACTGTCTTCAGTATAGCGATCCGTATTCGACTGATGTATTGCATATGTCTTGCATATGTAATACTCAATAGCACTAGCAGAGCTAAGTTAGGCAGCTGCGCCGAATTCCAAGAAAAGGAGAAAAATGGTTCACAAGAGAAATGCATAAGGAAATGTTTTCCTGAAAGTGTGAAGGATTGAGAGGCGTGGCGGAGGAGTGAAGAGGCGGAGCAGCGCTGTCTCCTGGGACGACACCAAAGAAAACATATCTGAAATGATTGTATAACGAGGAGGCTTGCAGCTGCAATTTTAGAAAACACGATGGTGAGTGGGTAGGAAGGGTCTCTTTTGGGGGCATGAAGGATTTTTTTTTTTTTAGCTATCGAGGAACACACTACAGTAACTGCAACAGTATAACTCTACTGTAGGAACTGAAACGGGACCTCTAGTAACTGCAACAGTATCACTCAACTAATTGCAACAGAGTCTTATGTTGGGTAGCAGATGAAGTTTCAAGCATTAATTTTTTTTAGGATATTATCGGTGTTTGTTTGGGTAACAAGAGTCGTTTTGAGTATAAAAATGTATGTCTTGGGTAACGCTGGTGTTTTTGGACATGAAGAGGTTGATTAGTGTAAAAAACATTGCTATAAGTAACGAGATTTTTGTATAGAAAAAAGCTTTTCATTTAACAAGTGATTTTTTTTTTGGCGTAATAAGATTTTCAGTGTAACATAAATTTTTCTTATAAATAAAATTCCGTTTTCTGGATAATGGAGGTTTTGTATGGAGAAAACGTATCTTGTTTAGATATCAAGTTTGTATTTGGATAATGAGTTAGGTATGGATAACGAGAGATGGGTGTGGATAATTATTTTTAAACATTACCACAATCTTACGACAACATGAAAGTATGTTTCTCATCCAAGGATGACTTAGAGCTCCTAGAAAAGACAAAGTTGAGTGAGACCACCTCAGGAGCCAAGGTTAAGTAAGAACTCCCAATAAGAGCCTGGGTTCACCAAGAGCTCTTCAGCAAGAGCCAGGTGCAAATATGAGCTCCCAAGAGCCTAGGATGAGTAAGAGTTCCTCAACTAAATTCTAGGTTGAGAGAATGCTCTCCGGCAAAAGCCTAGACTGACTGAGAGCTCCCCATCCAATGCCTACGTAGGGAAAGAGCTCAGCCAAAGCCTAGGTTGTAGAAGAGCAACCCAATATAAGCCACTCACAGGAACCCCCAAACAAGAGTCCTCGCCCCCACAAGAGCTTCCCTCTTAGAAGAGACCTCCTATAAGGACCTCCAACAAGAGCCTCCATCGCGCCATTTCAAGCAAACAATTCTTTTCCTCCAGCAAATTTTCTACGGCGGCCTCACCCTGACAGTCTTCCAATAAATTCCGCCGAGAGCCCATCTCTCTGTTTCTGCGGTAATTTACCAAGGAAGGAACTCACGTGATCATGCTATCAATCTTCCCAGGTCTTACCTTTTTCCTCCAGGTATCTTCATCCTACGTTCCCTTCAAGACTGGAGTCTTCATGGTAGATTCTGAGGCTAGAAATTGGTGCTACCCTCCTTATCGGATCATGCCTGATCACTCCTTACCTATCTCATTCCCCGTACGACGAATTTAGCTCATTCCCCAGAGGTATAATGTTTATAACCCTGGTATGTCAGCTTATTTTCTAAGTTAAACAGCGTTCGTGTAGATACTAACGCAATATGGGACTGCGATAACTCCCACGCTACTCCATCCCTCTATCCCCAGTTCCATCACCCTCTAGACAAGGCCTCTCGATGTATCCCCTCCAGACACGGGATTCACCGTCACCCTCCATCTATCACGCTCCTACGACACTCTCCATACTGTCTAGCCAACACCATGATCCATCACCCTCCCTCAACACTCCCTCCGACACCCTCCCTTCAACACCTTCCCTCCATCATCCTACCTTAACACCCTCTCATGTCACCCTCCCTAAACTACTCTCCTTCCATCACCCTTCCTCTGTCACCCTCCCTCCATCACCCTCCCTCTGTCACCCTCCCTCCATCACCTTTCCTCTATCACCTTTCCTCTGTCACTCTCGCACAGAGCCCCAGAAACATTACTTCTCACGACCTTCCGCCAGATTTCCCATGGTAGTGAGCTTCCCAACATGCGGGAAAAATTCCCTGAGGACATTGACTTATTGAGAGGCGGATGTGCAACACAGAAATAGTGAGGTACGAAAGAATAAACTTCTGTGGAATATATATAGAGCTACATTAAAATTTGGAAAAAAAAGTATTCCGTAGAATAAACTTCTGTGGAATACCTACCAAAATTGTTACAATTTGGAAAAATCTTCACTTGCGAAATCGTAATAACGCGAATGCAATGAGTTCAAACCATACCCAGATGGATGATCCATGTGGGGCTATACAGTTAGGGTAAACGGAAGACAATCAAATTTGATCTAAGGAAGAGGAGAGAACTCCAAACCATACTACACCGTAATGACACCAATCGTGTCATTACGATTTCGTGAGTCGAGAGAAGCTTCAATTCCTTCCATCATGAATCCTTCTCCATCATCAATTTACCTTCCTCGAAGGGAACGCGTCCTGAGGTTCGGGTGATTTTATTTAAGAAGACTCACAGTACTGTCTCCGGAGCAAATGACAACTGACTCACAGATTTAAGAGCAACATTTACGCTGTGTTTAGTTCGCTATGGAGCAGTATCATGTAAGCTGAGACAATATACAGTAGTTGTAGGGTTGTAAGAGCTCGCTGAATATTCATACGGAGGAAAGATTGATATGAAAATACGATTGTTTTTAAATGATCTTAAAGTTGTGAGAATTTTGAGTTAAAATTCGAAGTGGTTTGCCGATATGTACCAGTCCAGTTTTTTTCCATGAGGTGTCCCGGTAGAAGTGTGGAAATTCTGTTTACAAACTTCACTGTTCATTCTCACTGACTCAAGAAGTCGTATTGACACGACTGCAAACAAACCACGGTACGGGCGGGGACTGAACCCACGGAGTGACTCGTAAAACTCCTGACACTTTCACCGCGGGTTCAATCCCTGCCCGTACCGTGGTTTCATTCTCAATATTTCCTTAAATGTCAGTGTTGCCACTTAATATAAATCTTGAAGATTATCATAGAGCAAATTAGTTTATTTTCACGAGGACTGAAGATGAGCCTGACAGCCTCAATGAAATCTCTCTCGCGTTAATGTTTACGTAATTTATACACAGTGTTGGATGTATACAAAAGGTTCATCAACAAAGGATGGGTGGATGCATATTAAACATCTCAGTGATTTGTCCAGAGAGGTAAAATAAAATAAAAATAAATAAAATAAAATTGAACAATGTTTTGTTTATGTTCTCTTGCGCGCGCGCATTACACACACACACACACACACACACACACACACACAGAACAAGAAGACAGGAAGGAGAGTACAGCCTGTAAATATGACTTACTGGGCTTCCAGACGCGCATTACAGTGGCGCTAGTGACCGTATAACCCTCCAGCCGCCATGTTTATGAGCCTTCATCCTAATTCACAATCTGTGTAAAAAAATTAACGACGTTTTGCTCTATCCTGGATCATTATGCAGCAGTAATGAATTATTAATGGATCAGGACGGCAGAAACGTCGTCTGAAATTTTCTCTCCAAATTCTGGGTTGTGTGTGAAATGTTGCACCTACGGTGTTGCAACTTTTTACTCTACGCTTATTGTAAATTACACATTGCACATTCACAATTTATATATGACTATCAGTAGAAAAGGAAGTTATTGAAATTAAAACGAAATTACTGAAAACGCTTATAAATAGTATATATAAAACCTCTAATAATAGCTTTGCTGAGTGATGCTCTGTAAGTAAAATAAAGCGACTTTAAACTTGGCCCTCACAGCAAGTGGGACACACAATAGCCAGATTGAGGACCACAGAGATTCAGGCTCCCAACAGTGCCATTCAGTGCCAACCAGCCCAAAGTGGGTCATCACATTCACTCTATGTTACTGCTAACGGCTAGCGAATTCCCCTTCACATTTTAACAATTATTTCGCATATATATATATATATATATATATATATATATATATATATATATATATATATATATATATATATATATATATATATATATATATATGCTAGAGGCTGTCGACACTACAATTCAAAAACTGCAACATATATCTCCACCTCTCCTTCAGAGTGCAGGCATTGTACTTTCCACCTCCAGGACTCAAGTCCGGCTAACCAGTGTTCCCTGAGTCCCTTCATAAACGTTATTTTGCTCACACTCCGACAGCACGTCAAGTAATAAAAACCATTTGTCTTTACTTGTTCCTGTCTAACAAGCTCGCGCACGCTTGCTGGAAATCTAACCCCCTCGCACACTAAACCTCCAACCTCCTTTACCCCCTCCCTCCAACCTTTCCTAGGACGACTCCTACCCCGCCCTACTTCCTTCCACTACATATTTATACGCCCTCCATGTCATTCTATTTTGTTCCATCCTCTCTAAATGTCTGAGTCACCTCAGCAACCCCCTCCTCGGTCCTCTGGATAATACCATTAGAAACACGCACACATACACACACACACACACACACACACACACACACACACACACACACACACACACACACACACACACAACACACACACACACACACACACACACACACACACACACACACACACACACACACACACACACACACACACACACACACACACACACACATATATATATATATATATATATATATATATATATATATATATACATGTATATACATACATATGTATATATGTAAGAGGCGACTAAAATGCCGGGAGCAAGGTACTAGTAACCCCTTCTCCTGTATATATTACTAAATTTAAAAGGAGAAACATTCGTTTTTCTTTTTGGACCATCCTGCCTCGGTGGGATACGGCCTGTGAGTGTGTGTGTGTGTGTAATATGTGTGTATAATTCCTTACAAAATATATCCATACTATATATTTTTTCGGCCTTTTATAAAACGCAGGTTCTGAAGACATTAATACAATGTTTTCAACAAGTGTGGAGTGTTCTGGAGTGGATCATTTATCACTCAGCGGGGAGGAGGTGTTTGTCTGTCATAATAAATATTGTGGTGCCTTGGGTCTTGTGGAGGGTGGCACTGAATGTGACTGTGTTGGTGGCACTGTATGTGACTGTGTGGTTGGCACTGTATGTGACTGTGTGGGAGGCACTGTATGTGACTGTGTGGTTGGCACTGTATGTGACTTTGTGGGTGGCACTGTATGTGACTGTGTGGTTGGCACTGTATGTGACTGTGTGGGTGGCACTGTATGTGACTGTGTAGGTAGTACTGTATGTGACTGTGTGGGTGGCACTGTATGTGACTGTGTGGTTGGCACTGTATGTGACTGTGTGGTTGGCACTGTATGTGACTGTGTGGGTGGCACTGTATGTGACTGTGTGGTTGGCACTTTATGTGACTTTGTGGGTGGCACTGTATGTGACAGTGTGGGTGGCACTGTATGCGACTGTGTGGGTGGCACTGTATGTAACTGTGTGGTTGACACTGTATGTGACTGTGTGGGTGGCACTGTATGTGACTGTGTGGGTGGCACTGTATGTGACTGTGTGGGTGGCACTGTATGTGACTGTGTAGGTGGCACTGTATGTAACTATGTGGGTGGTACTGTATGTGACTGTGTGGGTGGCACTATATGTGACTGTGTGCGTGGCACTGTATGTGACTGTGTGGGTGGCACTGTGGGTGATTCTACTTGCAATATTTTTGGTTATTATGTGGGGGGCCTTGTAGGTTATTTTATGGATGGCAGTGTGGGTGATATTGTAGGGGATTATTTATGTGGCACTGTGGGTGATTTTTGGTGGTAATGTGGGTGATTGTGTGGGCGGCACTGTGGGTAATTGTGTGGGTGACACTGTAGGGGATTGTGTAGGTGGCACTGTGGGTAATTATGTAAGTGACACATCAAGATTAATGGACTATACACATCTACTCCAAGCTGAGGGACTAATTACCTCAAACTCCTCCTCATCTTTTACCTTTCTCTGCATCGGACTGAAGAAGCCACTGGCTGGCGTAACGTGTCCTGAATAAAGATACTGCACAAGTGTCTCATTTATCAAGTTAATCATTCACAAAAAAAAAAAACGACCGCTAGCCGTGACACAGGCAAAATCAACCGGGGAGACCAAAACAAAACTAACGCCTAAATAATTTTTCGTGGGGAAGGGAGGAATTGGGTTCTTAGATGTAACCGCACAGTAAAATTGCACGTAACATTTAGGAACAAGTCACTGGTGTGTGAGAGTGTGTGTGTGTTGATAGCGTCATTAAAGTTTAATGATGCTGGGAATTCTCAGACAGGCAAAGATGACTGATGCTGCGTTGGTAATTGTGGGGTGATCACCGTCTCCTTGGGAGGGAGAATTTAGGGAGCATTATAGGAGGCAGGGAAAGATCAGAGGAGATGGAGGAGGGTTTGAGAATCATAGGAAGTGAAGGAGGATGGGGAGAATTAGAGGAAGTAGAGAAAGGTGGGAAGAATAAGAGGAAATGGAGGAGGGTGGAGAGGAATGGAGGAGTCTAAGAGGATTAATGGAAGGCTGTTGAGAATCTTAGGAGCTGGATGAGGATGGAAGGGATCAAAGTGGGAGAGAATCCAAGGAAGATTAGAGTGGAGATGGATAAGCATTGGGAGAATTAGGGAATAAATGGATAGGCTCGAGAGGCTCAGAAGAGGTGAAGTAGAACTAGAAGGTTCAGAGAAAATATGAGAAAACAGAGAACCATGAGAAGAGACAGATATATCTTGAGAAGGATTCGAGGAGGAAAATGACTGTAGAGGACGAGGAGAAAGTTGAGGAGACTTTGAAGGAAAGGAGAAGAGAAGGATGCTGACGAGGGCCAGGAGTCAGTAGAATCAGAAAAAGAAGGGAAGGAGTAAAAGGGAGGGGGGGAGTTCAGGAAAGGAGGGAAAGAGAAGGAAGGTGGCGAGGATCAGGAGGAGGCAAGAAAAATTAGAAGATTAAACGGCTGAGAGAACCTAAAGAAAATCTTGACCAAAACAGATGATACAACCTGGAGAGTATACACGAATATCTTACAAAGCTTTCTCGAGTTCATTTGCTTCGTTCCACACATTTCCTTTACCTTCTCTCTCTCTCTCTCTCTCTCTCTCTCTCTCTCTCTCTCTCTCTCTCTCTCTCTCTCTCTCTCTCTCTCTCTCTCTCTCTCTCTCTCTCTCTCTCTCTCTCTCTCTCTCTCTCTCTCTCTCTCTCTCTCTCTCTCTCTTCCGCCATATAGTATATATATAATCTTTTTTTCCTTTTTGCTTTTCTTATTCTCTTTTAAGGCTCTTTCCTTTACCATATTTCACTCTTTACTCTCGCTTACTTTACCTGTCTCTCTCTAATTTCCTTTCGCAGTTTTCTTTCATCATATTTCTTCCTATATTCCTTCCTTCCTTCCTTCAATAGTCCCTCCTATCTTGCCATTTCCCTTATTTTACCATAACCCAATGCCCATTTTTCCTTCCCCTATCCTCAAATCAGAAATAAACGATGTTTTCCTCAAATGAGAAATTTATCTTTCCTCTAATGAGAAATAATCCGATGCTTTCCTCGAATGAGAAATAAATTGTTTTCTTTGAATGAGAAATAAATTGTTTTCTTTGAATGAGAAATAAATTGTTTTCTTCGAATGAGACATAAATTGTTTTCTTCGAATGAGAAATAAATTGTTTTCTTCGATTGAGAAATAAATTGTTTTCTTCGAATGAGAAATAAAATGATTAGCTCTCTGGCAAGATGGGAACGTTATATTACCCAAGACAAAAATTTGAGATGTTCCTAGGCCATATCGAAGAAGCCATTTCAAGACATGGATGAAGTCAATTCAAGACAGCCAGAAAGACATATCAATAATTACTTAAAAAAATAAAACCTCTTGTAATGTCGGTTTAGCTGAAAACTAAAGAATTTTGAATCAAAAATCTTGATTCAACGTGAACGAGTGGTCAGACAAGCCCAATATTCTTAAAGAAAGATATTCTTTTTCATAAAGTTTTGTTGGATTGGTAGATTTATTTATGAACAGTATCCTGGAATGCAACGAAGCTAACTTAGGAGCTTAATGATATTTTTTCAGAGAGTTTCATAATGTTATGTAGTTTAATCTTATCCAATCTATTTAGAGTCATCCAAAATTTTGTTAGTAGTGTTTAATATCAACGAATAATAATTTCGTGACGTTCAGATAGTGTCACTGAATTCTGCAAGTTATCGTTCAAAAGCTACGACATAAACACTGTGGATTTTCTTCGATATTTATACATTTTTTTTGTCGTCAGTAAATAGACAATTTTCTTTTTCATTCCTGGAGAGTGCAAAATTGCAATGAAAGTTATCACATAGTATGTTGTTGATTTATATATGCAAAATTTAGAAGATAATTAGAAAATTTCGTGCTCATTCCTGACACAGCCAGAAATTTCCCTCACGCAGATAGAAGATAATATTTTGAGCCAACACTAAGACGTGATAAGGAGAGATATTCTATAATTTTGTAAAGCTAGCACGCAAGGAACCCTTCAAGAGGGTTATATCTGTTTCCTAAATTTCGTGCAGCATTTTACAGTACAGATGTCAAAGTTTATCTTATATAGCATACTCAAAACACAATGCTCTTGCATATATTTTTATTTTCAAGCATTTAACTTAAATTCCAATTTAATGTCGTCTTCTCACAGGTGTCAAAAAATAGTCTTCAGAGGATTTATCATTTTCTTGAATTCACATTTTCCTCACGTAAGTCGGCCCTTTCGTTCTTGAGAGAAAATCGCGATTTACCGAGTATTCAGTATGGAAGACATGTCACATTTCAAGAAGTAAAATAAATGTGCAACTGAGGGATAACTTCAATAAGTTACTGGGTTAGAAATAATCCCTGAGATTATGGCTCTTGGTTACCAACGTAAATTTTAAGCTCCTTTCAGTGAATATAATATATATATATATATATATATATATATATATATATATATATATATATATATATATATATATATATATATATATATATATATTAATCGCAATAAACTAGTGTCAGTAAATGAGCAGAAAGATGGACGATATATCCAGCCGACAATTACACACGGTCTATGATATAAGAAGTAATGGTCCATTGTAACGAAGGTTCTTTACATGGACTTAGGGTATAACCCATTTTCTACATGGTTTCCCTAGAATGCAATCTAGAAGAGCCTACTAACTCGTAGGTGCCCATTTACTGTTAGCTGAACATGTTCAGAAAGTTTAAGGAAACACAATCGAGTCCTGGTCTTTTCGGTTGGAATCCGAAGCCGCCTCTAAATTTAATCCATGTTCATTATAACTTTACAGAAACTGATTCTGAACATAAAGTAAAGTAATGAAATGCTGATAGAGCAAGAAATACTAGATATTTATTCTCAATCTGTTTATATTACCTGTTTCCATGGCCTATATGACCTATATGACGCTAGTAAGCCTCTCAACTTTATTTTTTTATAATATATATTACTGTACCAAATGCGTTGATTCTATAGTGATACACTACATGTATTAATTGTATAGAGAAACACTTCATGCGTTGATTCCATATTGCAATGCTGGATAAGATGGCATTTCCGTGAATGATTTCCAGAGACGAAATATGGACCTACCTATGCTTGTCTTTGTGTCACTTTTTCTGGTGCTGCTGTCATAGCGGAATCCCATGCTGTAATAGTGTGAAGGATCCCAAGAAAAGCAGCAATATATATATATATATATATATATATATATATATATATATATATATATATATATATATATATATATGCAAGAAAACCATAGTGGTTTTCTTGCATATTTTGATATCACCTGTTTACTGTGATCTTTTGCATATATATATATATATATATATATATATATATATATATATACTATATATATATATATATATATATGTCGTGCCGATTAGGTAAAACTGGTCAATTAGCAAGAACTCATCTAAAATTAAGTCCTTTCTAAAATTTTCTCTTATACGTTTAAAAATATATTTTTTCATTTATGTTAATGTAAAAAAATTTAATTTTGTTCAAGAGAAACTTTGAAAACCTACCTAACCTTATTACAACAAGCGCAATTTAATTTAGCCTAACCCAACTAAATATATTTTAGATACGTTAACATTAATTTAATAATAAACACACACCATGAAATATATTTTTTTCGTTATGTTCAGAATGATTTTGGCGAAATTATTGCATACACAAATTTTCACTTGTCTTATATGGCAAGGTGAGCGTTGCTATTTAAGCCAAAATTGCAAGTTTTACCTAATCGGCATGACACATATATATATATATATATATATATATATATATATATATATATATATATATATATATATATATATATATATATATATATATATATCATTTCATAAAATAATATTTTTTCTAAAAACAACAAAATGTTGTTTAATTTAACATTATTTGCAAATGATGTTTCCACAGTTCACTCGTAATTGCTCTCATTATCTCTAATTGCTTCTTGTTGTTGTTAGTGTCGACAAACGTGTTTGAAATAAAGCTTAATTTGATATTATGTATCAGTAGGCATGTGTGTGTGCTTTGGTAGTTCTGGAAACGAGCAAATTCACACTAATTGAATGGTCCAATTAGCAATGTTTGCAAATAAGTTGTTTATATGTTGTTGGTATATATCTGTACTCGAAGAGTTATTTTTGTGTGGGTTCGAGACTCGGCAAGTGTGTAAACGTCATTTTTAAATACATTGAAGCAGCAAAGAAAAAATCATTTACTCTTCCCAAAGGGAATCTGTCATCTTGTCATCTCCTGTCACGACCAGTCGTCTGTTATCCTGTTAGCATCTGACAATCTGTCATCCAGTCAGGTACGACAGCCTCTGGGAAGAACAAGGTGCTAGGGACGAACAAGGTGCTAGGGACGACCACATGAGAAGCTCTTAGTGACGATCATTATAGGGATACAGAGAGCCAAAAACGAGAGACAGCTCCTAGCGAAGGATCGTATGAAGGTCTAAGAGGAGCCAGTCGTGAGAAATGAGGCAGCTGGGATGCACAAACTCGGAATAACAGGACACAGTGGACAAGTAATAGAGAGTAGAATGGAACACTAGGAAGAAATTTCCACACACGTGAATACTCTGAAGGGAGTAAATGCCCTGGGAATTTTTTATGATAGAATAGCCGTAAGGAAATTAGGAAAGCAATTCCTGGCAGCAATTTTCTGGGGTAAGGAACCCGCAGGAAGAATAGCAGCTGGAGCAACACAACTACTACCATCAAAACCACAACTACCAGCACCATCACCACTAACTCCACCACCACCACAATTCCACCACCACTACTACCACCATCACCAACACCTTCACCGCCACCACTAACCTCACCCTCACCACGACCACCGTCGCCCCATCACCGCCATCGCTACTACCATCATCACTACCACTACCACCACCAACACCGCCACCACCATCACTACCACTACTACTACTACCACCACCACCACCACTACCACCAGATGCAAACGTTTGGACTCCTGCCAGCAATTCATCGTTATATATTCATAAAATTCTTGTGAATGTAGAATTTTTCAGAATTTTCTAGTAGTGAACATTTTTTATAAACGTCATATTAGATTTCGGTAGGAAACTAGTAATTGCACGTTTTCATTTAACAATAACCTCGGAAAGAATCATCCATTAATAGGATACAATAAAATTTAATCAATCCTAAAGAAAAGAAAGTCAGTTATCTTTTATTGGTCTGCGTTTTTCTGTTGGCCAGCGTCTCTAGTGACCTCAGGGATGACAAGAACTTCCAGATTGTGAAGCGACCTTCATTTTCGTGGATTTTTCTGCATGAATTCTGAGTAGAAGCACAGTGTACGTATCGATATATTCGACTGTTAGGCTTTCCCATTATTGTGCAATGTTTAGTTCACAGTTTACGAGTTGTGAAGTAGACAGATATGCAACACTTAGGACATTTAACTTGGGAAACTTTTCGCCCACTTGGGAAGAAAAGTATGGTAGATAGTGGAGGGTGAGGCCAGATTGTGAGCAGGATAGTGGATAAGGTCAGGCCAGTGAGGCCAGATGGATCAGGCCCAGTGAGGCCAGATGGATCAGGCCCAGTGAGGCCAGATGGATCAGGCCATGAGGCCGGGGAAGCCCGGGCAGATTTGGGCCAGTGAGCCCTGATTAAGCCCATGGCCGATTGCCCAGTGAGGCCAGATGATTCCCAGGCCCAGGAGCCAGAGGGAAAGGGCCCAGTGACTTGATCAGACTATTTCAGCCCATCTCTACCTAACACAAGACTTTTTCTCTAAACAAGCGCTGTTTCGTAAGGTTGTTAGTCACTGGGAAAGATGAAACGCGAGTCCTTGCATTTTGACCTAACATGCTGAAACTGTTAGTCCTTGAAGAAAGAAGGTAAATAACTACTGCTCTTGTTGCTGCACTAGCATGCCAAACATGTCACTTTAAAAAGAGTACACTAAACACGCAGTCTGTGCCACTCATCAACAATATTACCAAACCAGCAACAAGTATCACGTGGATTTTTTTGTATTAAAAAAGCAAGGGTTTACACTGTACGGTTTGGTCTGCATCGTATATTTATATAACCCATCTTTATTTTCCACTGTTCATTTTCTTATGCATTATTCTGCGTCAATTTCTGGACGTTTCCCGTACACGGAAAGTAAATTTATATTTTAGGCTATGTTATAGTATAATGCATAAATCTAATAAAACGTATACTTCAGAAGAAATGAACAAATATATACCTGAAAATTGCTGAAGGGGCTGGTTACATATAAATACCTTGAAATTACTCTCTACCAGAGAACGAGGCTCAATAGGCAGCTTATCATCTTAATTCTCATGTGATTTTCCTCAAATGTTTTCAACAAGTTTCTCTCTTAGGTTAGGTTATGTTTAGTTGTCCTCCGTGTATAAAAAATTGCCAATTATAATATCCCCGAATGTAAAAATGACAAATATGAGATAAAGCCGATAAATTCTACCTCATAAACAGAAAACAGGCGGCCACTATGAGATTTCGACTGTTCAGAGCCTTCATTAGGCCCCATTTGACTGTCTTAACGACAGTCAAATACTGTCTGTGATCAAGAAGACAGACTGTGGTAGACGTTGCAGCGTATCCTTAATTGAAAGTAGGAGTGCAACAAGTTTTTTTTTTTTTTTTCAACAAGTCGGCCGTCTCCCACCGAGGCAGGGTGACCCAAAAAGAAAGAAAATCCCCAAAAAGAAAATACTTTCATCATCATTCAACACTTTCACCACACACATACATAATCACTGTCTTTGCAGAGGAGCTCAGATACGACAGCTGAGAATTGTCCCTCCCAGCTGTCACTATCCAGACCCCTCCTTTAAAGTGCAGGCATTGTACTTCCCATTTCCAGGACTCAAGTCCAACTAAATCAACAGGTACTCTGAGATAATTCAGTGAGCGTAAAGGGTCTAAGACTTTTCATCACTCTTCCCTCATATATTTAGGATATTAATAAGAAACCCCTGTCTTCAAGAAAGAACTTTGATGGGTTCTTGAAGATAAATCCCGATTAACCAGGCTCTGGACGGAATGCATAATGACTGTTCAGGTCAGTAACTAAATGACCTGGACCGGGAACGGCGGTCACCCACAAAACTATCAACAGGTTCCATAGACAGCGTGGATCTATTTATAGGCTCTATTTATAGGCTTGTGAAATGACAAAGATCTACACAGATCGAAACGTTCCCAAGCTGTCGCAGTGAAAGCTTGTTGTGCAACTTGTGTTCATTCTTCCAACAGCCAGTAAACAGGTGTCGACCAGTGATATATTATTCCTCTCGTCATATAATTACTATCATAATATCATCAAAGCCGCTCGGCTGACACTGCACACGTTTTGGGAATTAAATAACACCAATTATCTCATTGCAATCATTGTGATTATTATCCTCTGATTACCATGAGTTCGTCGACCCATATGATTTTTAAGCTATCATTTACAAAATAAGAAAAATGACAGTTTAATAAAACAATGTGACAAACTTGTAGAATAAAAACAAAAGCACAATTTTTAAACTAATAAAACTGGTGTATTTATTATTCTATGTTCGTACAATACAAAGAAAAAATGAGACATTCTTAATTTTCTTTTCACCGTTTCTGGGAGTCGGATCGGTAGACAATTCTGTTGTTTGTAGCCATGTGTAGTTCCAGGCCGGAATATGGCTGCTGGGTTTACTCCTAGAGCAACTCTTCCCTTCTGCCCTTGCTGAAACTCTGTTTATACCCTAGGGATACAGCTTTGTGTGGGTGCATTCTGTACTTATCCTGTCTGAAGTTTCTATGTTGAATATGGTGAGCTTTTGCTGCATCTCTCTGTGAGGATGGACCTGCGCTACCTGTTTCGGGTTCAGCATACCCCTGGCAAAGCAACTAATGCTGTGGTTTTTGTGGAGAAGAAGAAAGGCGGGAGGCCCTTTGCTTTTGCAAGGCGTCCTATGCCATTTGGCATTCAGATTTAGTCCGTCTCTCTGATTGTAGCCTTGATGTATCTGCAGTCAGAGAGGCTGGCTTCTTTCCTTGACCTCCTTGGATGGTGTCTGAGGTTCGCCCGTATAGGCAGTGGATGGGAATCCCTGAGTGTCGAGCCCCAGAGGTGACCATAGATAATTTCTTGGGCCCTGATTCTGCTCATGATTTAAAGATAAAGGTCTTGCTGACAGTCAAAGAGCGAGGGTTGTGTTGGTTATGTAACACACAGCAGAGCTTCACGCTCTCGTCCTGAGAACTGGCATAGTTGGTTCTCGGTTCACTGAGTACTCAGATTCCCAGTGTGATGTCTGCCCTGGCCTATGGCTCTTCTGTCCAATCTGTGATCCAGAAGATCCATGAGTGGTCAGCTCCTCTTCACGCGTGGCACAAGAATGTGGACTTCTTTTGGTGCTCAGGAGTGTTTGTGTCCTGGGTAATAAACTGGTAAATACTCAGGTTAAAGACTCTATAGTGAGCCTCTTCTTTGACTAATCAGTATTAGTTTTACTGTGTGCAATAGACAACTAAGTGTATAATTATACAGCGTTTAATAATGCATTTGTATAATTGTAATTTGACTACTTAGGAGTCTTTAAGACATTTCTTGTCAGAATCCCCTGTGCTTGCCCATCCCACTGGGACATTAGGTTGACTAGTAATGAAGAAGAGTAGAGGATGATAAGAAATTAGACAAGTGCACAAAGGCAAATAAAAAAATGAAGTAGCTTAGTTGCTAGAAAATTCTTATACACTTCGTAAAGAGGCAGAGACCAAACAAAATGGATCCTATTGACGGAGGCAGATTCCCTGAGGACCAAAGCCAGAGAGAGAAAAAAACTGACTGAAATTGCATAAAATAAATTAGAAACAAGTATATAACAACATTCATAACGTTTGAACATTTGTAGCATTCATATTATTCTGTTGAAACTATATTTTTTCTGTTGATTTTTTTTTACTGTTATATTGTAGGTTCTGTAAATGAGATGAATTACAGTTCTTCACAATGTCATGAATTAATAGTAAGTTGACGATGCAGTATTTCTTTCTGTTTAAATAATATTTACAGAAATTTTTTTATGATTCCTTACGTGTTGATAGTATAATACTCTAACAAAAATAAGTTTATGATCACAAAGTGACATTTGTGAAATAATAATGAAAATTGTAATGTCCACTTTAATTTGAACTTATGAATTTTATAAATTTGTTTGTATTATTGATCACTTAGTCTACTGTGTGTAATGTAGATATATAAAGACTTGCTGTTGGAGGAACGACTGACTGTGAGGGAAGGTTGGAAGCCACGATAGTGAAATATTGTTAGGGGAAAACTGTAATTTAATCAGGGAAATGTCAGGGAATTAAAAAATTGGTCTTCTGTGGCAACCAAGTGTTGATGTGGCTTGTGGCTTCGTCATAGTTTTTACAATCACTGGGGTGCCTGTAGGGACCCCGTGGAACTGTCATGAGAATTATTTGACGTTAATAATTTAATTGAGGTTTTAATTGCTGCTAGTTATTTTACCTTGGTATGATAATGCTTAGATGTGGTGAGCATTTTTTTTCATGTTCATAGCTTTTGTTGTTCATTAATTTTATCTTCTTTTTTTATTGAGTGACGTATACGTCAAAGTGTTCTGTAAATATCACAACTAATACTAAAGAGAACAATTTATACTTTTAAACTCTGATAGTAAGACAATAAATCGCACGAAATGTAAGAAAAAGTAAAAAAAAAAAAAAAGTTTATTTGGGCTGTAGTTAGTAAAATTCACCTTAAGAAAGTTATTGTAATCGTTATTTTATTCTTAGCATTATTATCGAAATGGGATTGTTAAAAATTTCTGCAAAGTATTGTTCGTGCCACAAGGACGCATAAAGTTGACTGCCAGCCTGGCACTCAGACAACCGACTAGCACACCAGTAGTGGCTCTACAGTGGCAGGTTATGAGGTTAACTTCTATAGCATTCGCAGAAACATTTTTAGCATCGCACACCACTATTTGTTTATCCTTCTCTATGGCGAAGGATAAACAAACAGAAGACACTGTGGAAGACACTGAGCAGGTCACCACAATGACTTATATGAGGTGATAACATTACGTCATTAAGGTAAATGCTCGATAACAGCACCTCATCAAAGTTCTCACAAAACGCACCACTTAACAAACTCAAGGTTTCTCCGGTAAATATTCCTCAACTCAAAGCTCGCTAATTACCTTGTTAAACTGTGCCTCAACAGTGACATATTACTCCACCCACACCTGTGCTAACGGCAGTTTCCGTCCAACCTTTTCTAAATACATACATGTACTACTCTCAGCCACTTCTGGTAGATATAGGAAGCTTATCTAGTATAACAGGCTAGTACCTCTAACCTTTGCAAGATCACAGCTCACCTGACTGTAATAGGCTTCCAGATGTCCTCTGATCCAAAAATCACAGTTGACCTGACTTCCTGTAATAGGTTTTCAGCTCTCAGAAGAACAACTGTTTTTTAGATGAATTGTTTAGATGATGATTTAGTGATTAAAGTAATGTCAATTATTTCTATAACGTACTGAACAGTTCGTTATTTCCTAGCTTCTAGGTAAGTGACTACTGTATGAAAAGTAAACTAGTTGTGATGGCAGGGAAACCCCTCCATCGTTTGTTTTCTAACGTGTTTCAGTTTCGACTGTTTCTTGAAAGATTTACGCCGCTTCACATTACTGACCTAAACTACCCCAGTTTACGTAAGGATACTTTAACGTAAATTAACAAATTTACGGAACTTAACCGCCAACAGCCAAGTTACATAAACGGGAAGAAGCGTAACAGCTGCAAGGTAAACACATACGATACTCCTCAGTTGTCTAATTCGCCGGAGACTAAGCGTTCGTTAGATACAGTGGGTGTACGGGCTAGGGGCGATTTCCCTGTATCGTCCTGGGCAGGAAGCCCCCTGTACCTTCCTGGCCTCAACCTTTACTCTTATTGCATTATTTTAGCCGCCAGGAAAATCGTCTTACAAATCTGACCATTATGGAGCTAGTGGAGGGTCATATAGCCAGCAAATGTTGCACTCCCACACCACACCGGACAGGGGGCTCACTCAGGCGGCAGGCGAAGAAATAACGAAAAAAGGATAAAATCTAATATAGAGAAAAATAAGAGATATAAAGGACAAAGAGGAAAAGAAGGGAAAGGGTAAAATGGAGAAGAATTAGTGAATAATGATTGAACTCTGTTATTTCTCGTATGTCTCTTTCGGGTTCCTGGAGAATCATCATCGCTACTCTGATCTGGTATCCTCAGTGGATCGACATATGATTATGAACTGATTCTTGGACGAATAATTTAAGGACTTCTGTCTAGCCAGAGTGACTGAATCTATTTCACATTAGCTCTACAATGTGAAATTTCCATTGTAGTCTTGATATTCATTGACTTTAGTAGTCTTAATATTTCTTGATCTTTTGAGGTGTTAAGAATTGAACTATACAATGATGTTCAGGCGAACTACAAGATAATGTTCTCATGAACTATAAGATGATGTTCAGGTGAACTACAAGACAATGTTCAGATGAACTGTATGATGATCAGGATGAGCCATAAAATGTTTATGGTATAAACTTTGGTAATGTTTTAGATTATATAACGATTATATAGCTTCCTAGGGCCATTAAAAAATGTATACAGCATAGAATAGTTTAAATTCGTCAGGTTAGGCCATTTTAAGGGAAGAGTGTGTGTGATACATGATAATACGTGTGTGATACTTGATAGGCCGCCTGGAGTGTGCTTCACCCTCATCAACACCCTTTGTAAGATGACACAGTAGAGAGAGACGAGAGAAACGGAGGTAAACAGAGGACAGAGGACTGACGCAGAACAAAGCGAGGCTGTGTGGGTCTGGGAGCAACAGGGCGGGGCAGAGGTCTGGGATCAGGCAAATAATTAGTATTAGAGGTCCTCAGACAGTGGAGTTTTACTGTAAAAAGGGGCAACACAGTGCTATCCCACCCCGTGTTGTTAAGACTCGCCGTATCAACACTTCAGATGAAACTTTCAGCATTAGCATTTAAAAGATCTCGGTACGATTTACACACGATTTTTTTTAGAACATCCGAATTCAGTTTTTATTCAAAATAATAACATTACCCGCCAAATTGATTTTTGTGCAGAGTAACAAAAGGCTTATGGTTGGTGCGAGATTATGATAAAAAAATTCTCTGAAATTGCTGTAATGTTCTCTAATGCATTATGTGGATTTTATACTCGTTCGGAGATAATTTTTAGATCCTTTTTACTGTTTCTCCTATTGCTTCTACATGCTAATAGGAGTGTGCTTTTTAAGACATTGCAAGAGTGTTTGTTTACAAATGCAAGTTTATAGTTCCAGTCTAGAAATTCGTAAGAATACTGTAATAACAGCTGCAGTCTTAAAGGTTTCAACATATTACTGTAGTTATTGTTTAAAAGCGAGTAATTCATTACTGTTATCTGTTATCTGCTCATGGTTCCAGATATTACCGTCGAGACAGGTCCAGTCTCAGACCAGGCCCCTAATTTGGCAAAGAAATATTACAGGAATAAGAATTATTAAGTTACATGCAGATAACTTAAAATAAGTTAATACTAATATAACCCTAATTTTTTAAAGGGTAAGCCAGCGGAAGGCCTCGGTCAGATGACCCAAAGCTCCAGCGGTGGGTCATCATACGATTAAGATCCACGTTAGAAAACACTTGTCCTCTTTCCTGACAAACCTTACCTAACCTAAAATAAGTGTATACTAAATGCAAGTAGAAGGTTGTAAGATTTACCCGTCATTTTTTATCTTCATCAGATAGAAATAAAGACTTTCAATCCAATCATAGTTCAAAACGAATAAAAGACTTCCGTTTCACACTTACATGACAGGATAGTTTAACCTAATGTAATAGATATAGCCTGAAAGCCTATATAATACAGTGATGTAGCAGTACTTGCAATATAAAGCTTATATTAGAATTTTGTAGCAAAAACTATTCAGTCGATAACGTTTTCATGTTGGTCGTTGACAGATACAGGAGTTGCACAATAATGCTGGCTACAGGAAGTACACCTATGTAAGTTTTGAAAAGTAGGAACCATCTACAATTTTTTGTTTTTTTTTTACACTTCTTACTGACTTCGAAAAGGCTTGCATGTAGAGCTATGTCAAAAAAAAAAGTTGGAATAACTCATTTTGGAGAGTGAGTATGCGACTAAGCTACACCCTAAAAATATTGACTCAAAATATTAAGAGCAAATCACAAAAATCCTTAGTAATTTTTAGATTAAGTCTGTTGTTTTGGGTGTTTAAAGCACTCTGTCTTCCGCCACTGAATGCAGCGTATTAATTATACTATGTAAAATTGTAAGTTATATAGCCAAAATTATACCATGCGAAACAGCAAGTTATGAAACAGAAAGTCGACCTTAGTAAGGTGCGTTTGAACCTTGTCACGTCATGAACAATTCAGAGTGAGAAACATTTGTACAGATAAGAACTTTTAAAACGTTGTAAGCTTAACTCCACGTAGAAGTAACTCTATAGGCAGAAGATTTAACCATAACTAAGAGTTACATAACCAAAAATATATACGACTGAGACAATAAGAATTCTAGCTTGACGAAGCAAGACAGGTTGTGTTCCATCCTTGTGATCTTTTCCTCGAATCCATATTACCCATTTTCAGATTACGGGAGTCTCATCACGAAGAGACGCAGACCACAGCCCTCTAATCCTATTGTATTCAAATTGTCTCAAGAGAACTTTAGCGCCACATATTCTAGGATTTTTTCATTCACGAGTAAACAGATCGAACTTTCAAAAAAAAACCGACTCCTCTCTCTGCTTGATAAAGCAGTAACTTTATAAAGTTATAACTTTAAGAAGTAATTTCTGAATAATACGTCGTTTTCAATATAGTAACGCTCTCACTACCTGCCGATTTTCTTCCTATCTTTCATTCATGGATATTTTACTGTTACCTACTATTAACAAAGGGTGTTGTAGGGTTTTCCTGAGATGAACATAATATTTAGGTTTCGTAAAATATGTGTACAAAAAATAAGAAGAAATGAGTAATATCTTAATAGGTAGAATAATCTCAATTAATGGGAAATAAATTTCAAGCACCATTGTGAACAAGAACCTTAAGGGTTTTAATTATTTTTCATTGGGTTAAATTGCTTATTCTTGTGTGTGTGTAAAGAGTAAATTGTCACTACAACACTGGGGAAGGAGTTTAAAGCAGAGTTCATTGTCTAGTGTTATTTCTGCTGCAAGGAGAATAAGTAACATAACTATAAACAGCGGAAATTGAAGAAATGAAAAAAAAGCTTCAGAACTTCAGTTAGGAAAAGCATTGTAGTACTGGAGGCAGCAAACACAGAGGATGGTGATGGGTTATCCGTCAAGAAACAAGGCAAGTGTCTCCTGACACGGTAACTGGTTCTCCTCTAACTTGCCAGAGCTACGTCATAACACCTCATATAATAAAAGAAGAGCACTACCTACTTGTTTCTAAGATGAAAACACCCTCATGAGTATATATATATGCAAGTAAAGAAAGCGTTATGATCATTTGTCAATGCTCATTCAAAACCCGCATGGAGAAACTCAGAAAATTTATTGATCTGTATATTTCGACCCCATGCTTGGGTCTCTTCAGCAGAAGAGAACTCTACGGCTATTAAGTTAACACTCAGGGTATTAAAAGTAAATATCCCGGGTGTTAATACCTAGGGTATTAAGTTAATACTCAAGGTATAAAAAGCTAATACCCCGTGTATTAAAAGTAGGGATATGCCAAAGTAAATATATCGGTATATGCCATCTATGCTATCGGTCCGTAAAGAATAAAAATGGACAATACCGCGACTGGAACAATACTCTAACCCGCATGTAGGTTATTTGTGATGTGTCCGTCCAAGACAGTTCATTTCATGACTCGATAAAAGTTGACGAGGGACCGAAAAGAATCGTATAAAGTTTCCTCTCTACTAGAAGTAGTGTTTCAGAGGACCGAAGAATATGGCAATGACTTGTAGGTAATATACACATTAACACAGACTCGTACTCAAGATATTTGAAAACAATAATTTAAAATATTTCACAATTCCTTCCTGCTAAGAATTTTTATTTACAGAGGTAAATTTACATACAGTTCATGAGTCCACATAAGGAAGCCGAGATAAACTCAATCTGGAATCTGTTTTATGGCCATCACTATTAAGAAAATGACTGACAGTTTATGAGAGCACCTCCAGGGCCAGTAACTCCGCCAAGATTTATAATTCCACTTAGCAAAGAGCCTTTTTGGCCACGATCGAAGTTTACGTCCCAGAATATATAATTCTGCAAAGTCTTGCTGAAGATCTCCACAAAGACAGATGGAGGGAGCCAAGACGTTTGATCGTCCATCTTCGAAGACTTTTGTTCGTGTTTATAACGTCAATCATGTTCCCTAGGATGTGCAGAATCACCATCACCGTAGGATGCATAGTACTATCCTGTCTCGTAAATCATTTCGATTCAAAGCGAAAGAACTCTGGTTCGATTTCCGGGCAAGTCTCTAGTTTCTTTACATCTCTTGCCTAATTTCACATGCTTGGCTTTCTTTGAGGGTTAATAGCTATTATGGGTTAATAAATAGAATAATATCTCAGTTTTCTTCTGTTCCTGCTGCTGCTGCTGCTGCTGTTTCAGCTGCTGGTACTGCTACTGCTGATTCTGCTTGTCCTCCTCCTCCTGTTCCTCCTCCTGTTTCTCCTCCTCATTATCGCTGACATTTAGCCTGAGTTATGCAGTGTCTAAAGCCTCAATGTATCATTATTTCTGAGTATATTCGCAACTACACTTAAAATTAATTAAAAAAATTATCGTAGTGAGTATTTCACTGTGTAAAAGTCTGCGGTCACGTTGATTCTAATAACACTCAGAGAGTATTAAGACCATATAACTCACTTATAAAACAGTATCTGTGTAACTGTGGTGGAGAACAAGGAAGCCACAATACTGTGAGCGCTCACAGCTAGGTACACTGAAGCCTCTCATAACTGACGAACCCTTACTGAAATGCTTGACGATATTCTCATTGTCCTTCTGAAGACTTCCAGCTCAGACTGACATATTTCATTACCATGTGTGAGCCCCATCCTGCGTGATGGCATATGACAGGGAAACATAGCTTTTGTTCCCGCTGTGTAATTATCATATTGAATAGGGTAGCAGGTCACTGCTGATGTTTCCAGTTTTGTTAAAAGAATGTTGAATTGGGTAGCCGCACATTTAGTATGTTTCACTATATAACTCTTATAGACTAGGGTAGTTGCACATTGCAAGCGTTGCTTAAACGTAACTAACTTTAAATTGGGTAGCCAAGTAGTGGATATTCCCGGCGCATGATTTTCATTTAGTGGTCGCACACTGCAGATATATCCAAGAGTTTTTAGTAACATAAATAAAAAAATACATAAGATCAGCATTCATGAAGAATATCTTGGAAGTAAAAACAGACAAAAGAGCGCAAGCTTTTATTTTAAAACTGTTTTGCTTTTCCCGAACGATAATTCCTTATGTTGTGAGAGTGATCGACTTATCGCAAGGTCATGTGTTCGATTTACTGTCACAGAAATATTTGAACAAGTTCCCTTCATATTTTTATTGCTAAGTGGACAGCTGACTCAGCCCAAATATCACTGAAAACAGGTACCTCTGTGTTAGCCGATTGTGGGTCGCACCCTGGGGTAAAAATTGTGTTAGAAACTCCAGTCCTGCTGGAATGTTATATCCCGTATAAGAAACATCTATGTCTTGTATGTTATAAACTCCAATATATACACAGTTTAAGAAAAAGTTCGATTGGGTGATTAAGATATTCTAGTAGCTGCTGTAATGTCAAATCTTGTGTAAAAAAAAACTTCGGTCCCCTGGTTAAGAAACTTGAGTACCTGATGTAAGTATTAAAGTGTTGGGTCAAAGTTTTCCAAGTATCTATTTGTATTAATTAAAAAATATCATTATGATTTGCACTGTTTCGTGTATTTTCATCCAATTGTTTGCTGACAACTCTTTCCACCTGCTTGAGTTAGTCTTCCCACCTATATGGTGGTGATGGTGGTGGTGATGGTGGTGATGGTGGTGGTGGTGATGGTAGTGATGGTGGTGGTGGTGATGGTGGTGGTGGTGATGGTGGTGGTGGTGATGGTGGTGGTGGTGGTGGTGGTGGTGGTGGTGATGGTGGTGATGATGGTGGTGGTGATGGTGATGGTGGTGGTGGTGGTGATGGTGTTTTATTGGTCATTAGACAAAGGAGTGCTTTCTGCCACAGACCTTAACGCCGTAATAATCCGTTCGCTGGTTTAATCATCCTCTGGTTTACCGGAGACAGACTTCACACACCGCATTAAAAGCAAAAAATAACTACATAGTAGAGTATCCTAAGATGGTGTTATCCACTATCTCATCGTTTGCAAGTATTAATGAAAAAAAAAGGTGAGTATAGCGCCAGCTGCCTCGTCCACCACCTGTGATAATAGTTTATGTGGTGCCGGGGCAGTGCCAGTTGCTGCTTCCTCACTCCCAGCCTCCTTATCCACTCTTCATGTCTCTCCTTATTCTCTGCTCACGTCTCTTCTCTTCCTCTCTTACATTCTTTATCAATGTTATCACCAGTATTTTCTGAAAAGATATTTTTCGTTTCATTCCTGGCTCCGGCGGCGTTCTCCTCTCTCAACACTTTCCTCTTATAAAAGTTTTTTCGAGTCAAGTTTGAAGTGAAGAAAGCGTGGATACAACAGAAGCGTGTTTTCACGATTAGCGACCGGAGAATCGAGCCTCCACCGCTTCTAACACTTGTTGCCACTCAGCGATTTTCCTATACATCACATTAACAATAATTCAAGTTTGAGTTTGCATCCTCTCGACCATCTGGAGAACTCAGGAAGGAAACACTCACTATTCATATATGTCATGAAGCGCTAAATCCGCTAAGAGTAGGCGAAACTCAATCGTCATTCGGCTAAACGAGGCCCGGTCACTATCCAGTCTTACAGTTGTTTCAAGAACAAGTGGTTTTCAGCAATTAACAATACTGCGACTAGCCGGAGATCGAACCCGTGTTATTTTAGCTTACCCCACGGGAAGCTCGTACATGATGTTTGTAGCATTGATGGCTCAGTGGTTGGAGCGTCGTGAATTTTGACAGGCTTTCCACTAAGCGGGAAAAAATAACACGGGTTCGATCCCCGACTAGTCGCAGTATTGTTAATATATATATATATATATATTAATATAATATAATATACACGTATTCCCTGCGTCTCTGTGTTTTCGAAGTTTGATAATTCCAATACAACTCACGATTTCTCTTTTTATTTCAACATCAGATAAATTTTAAAAAACATTTATCTTAGAAATATGTAGTAACTTTTGTGCATGACGCAAATCTTTATCGGGCACTGCAATCCTTGTCTCATACAGTCAGGTTAAGATATCTGAAAAATATCTTCATTTATTAATGCTCAAATTTATATTAATAATTCTATGCACCCATAATTAAATTATGTAATTGGGTCATTTTCACCCTGTATTTCTAGTTAAACTGAGACCCATGAGGCAAACAGCAAAATGGGGTAAAAGCGTAATTACTTATTTTATTGTCAGAATTAGACGTTTATTTACATATAAAGTGACCTTAAGGGAAGGTGAGAGCAGTGCTAAGGCAGTGCTGATACCAACCACTGTAGTAGTGGTGTAGTGGCGTGTGTAGTGGTTGTATTTAATGGTGGTGTGTATGTAATAATGTGTCGTGTTTAGGATAATGGTGATGGTGGAAGAATGGTTGTAGCTCTGGTGCACGGGCGTTCATGGCGGTGGTGGTGATGATGGAGCAATGATGTGATGATGCTAGTGCGAAGGATAGTTGATAGGATGGGATAGGAAGGATAGGATGTTGGTGCGAGGATGGTGGTGGTGATGTTGGTGTAATGATGGTGGTGATGTTGGGATGACGGTGGTGGTGGTGTTAAGACAAGGGGTACTGGCACTGATGAGGCCTTAGACACATAGATAACACGTTTCGCCAACCACTGGCTTTCTAAATTCAATAAAGAGGTAACGTGAAGGTATATGCATTTTCTACTGTCTCCAGTCTTAACACCTTAAAGTTACTTCTGTATTGAATTAATAAAGACACTGGCGAAAGCTCTTCCAATAAAGATGTCAGGTACACACATACGACTAATTCCTCATCTTATCGGTATTGTATACACTATTATAGTGGTACTTGTACTGTTGATGGTATTAAATAAAGATAATCTGCCTGGTATGACAGATCTTGAAACGACAGTATCAAAATGGGAAGATAAATTAAGCACTGACAGAGGCAAGTTTATTTTGGCAGCAGAGTTGTAGATGAGTCGACCACCTGGAAAGTAGCTTCATTGAATCATTTCATTATTATTGATTGACATTATAATTTATAATGCATGGACATAAAAAAAAAATTTACTCATTAACGTTGAGATATGTGTACTTAGTGATTTTAGTACAAAGAGGTAGTTCATCCCTGTTGGTGTAACGTTTCAACTGAAAGCTCGACTTCCGGGGAAATAAACAGCCATTGTTAAGCGCTTTGCTCAGCCGAACAAATTAATTCCTCCAGTACACAAAGCTTCGGGAAAGTTATCTTACAAATGCAAAACAAACATTTTGACTTCATATGCAGTCCTCTTAGATTTTGTTCACCCAAAGCCTGAAGCTGTGCTGGGAAGAGGGATTCATTAAAAAATATGGATTAGATTTTTGCAGCTGAAGCGGCGAGTTCATTGTGCACGCTTTATCCCCCCATTTTTGGAGGGGGCCTAAGAACTAGGGTCCCCAAAAAAGAATATCAGATAAACAGAAGGCCTAGGAATTAGGTTCCCACAACGATTAAGAGGAGTATATCTAGATTTATATCTACAATTGTCTTATCTGTTGCCAAACAAAATAGTGGGCGATTTATGGAATTTTATATTAATATTGTCGTCTACTGTATATTATTTTAAATTAACTACATAAACTGACAAATATGGACACAAGCATCATTGATAAAACGTTTACATAGGAAAAATATAAATATACCGATTAATGTGCTAGTAATCCACAAATATGTATTATATTCACGGGGAAGTGGTAAACCCTAATGAGCTATACTACGCATTTTGTGAATTAAATTTGATCCAAGGAAGGGAAGGATAGCTCAAATTACTCTGATTAAGAGCTCTCCAGCAGCATTAACACACCACTCTTAAAGGATCCTGTCCAAAGAGCTGTGGACCCAACACCACAGGGGAGTTCACCAGTGAAGGGGGTCCATAAAATTCTGAACTACTATGCAGTCATATGCAAACTGTGATTTATTTTCCCCTTGCAAGTACTGCAACGAATTTGCTTTGCAAATTGTGATGAATGAATCGTCACTTCAGTGTAGTGGTAAAAATGATGTGTAAAAGCCAGCCAGTTCCACCGTGTTGGTAGTCTGTCAATTGTGTTGTGTAGGCGTCAGAAGCAACGGAATTGAACCGTAGATTCTACTACTCGTTGGAATAGGTCCCACTCTTTTCTTGCATAGGTCCCAATCTTCCATAGGTCCTATGTTTTTGTCGCCTGGACTACTCTGCGGTTTGTGGTGCAGGTCTCTTTCTACTGTGGTACAAGTCTTGCTTTTCTGTGGGGCAGGTTTCTTTTTGGCATAATTCCTAGTCCTCAGTGGCATAAGTTCCAGTCCCCCGTTGTAAAATACTACTAGACTTTTTTGTATTGTTTGTTTTATGTATTACTTTCAGTACTGTGGAATATCATTTGGTATGAAAAATGCTCCTACCACTTTGCAACATCTCATGCACAAGGTGAACAGAGTTCAAGCAAGTAGGTGATTTTTCAAGGCATTTAAACTTGCAAATTGTTGATCCTGGAGAGGTTGAGGCTGAATCAATGTTTTTGCAAGAAAGTGATCACTGTGAGTTACGATGGTGTATTTCTTCGCAAACTATAAAAAACAACACTAACTACATTAATTTATCTGTGAAAATACAACCTAATCCTCGTTGCTTTCCAAAGGAAATCATACAGCACATTAAAAAAAATTCTTGGTGGTTAGGCATTTGTATTACATGTATTCTGTAGTTATAAGTTAGGACATTGGAGATAACCCCTGTCCCTTGGGGTCAACAATATATTACCTGTCTTGTTATATCTGATGTTCACTAGACGAGGCTTTTGGAAATCATTCCAGCGGCCAGGTCCTAGAACAAGTCTTCCTGCACTCATTCCTACGTAAACACCAAAATCTGGCTGAATAAGAGTTAGTTATGCTTGCTGTAAAGATATTAAAAATTCTCGCTTTATATTTGACATATCTTCGCCCGTATCAACTTAATGCATTCAATAAAAGGGTTGTGATTACATAGTATTATCTTTATTGAGTTCAGTTACCACCTCTCAGTTCTGTCCACCCCAACATATGTACACAGTTTCCATTTCATTAGGTACACCCTAGAAGAGCCTGAATGCCTCGTGGTAGGGATTCAATAAGATGCTGAAAACGTTCCTTAGGGATGTTGTTTCATGTTGACATAATAGCATCTTATAGTTGCTGCAGATCTGTCGCCTGCACATTCATGCTACGAATCTCCTATTCAGCCGCTTTCCAAAGGTTTACATTAAATTCTGACCGTACCATGTGCATGTCGCAACATAAAATGCTCTTCGACAGACCAGGTAACGTTTTTCAATCTTCAGCTGTCCAGCTTTGGTGAGCTGTACCCATTGTAGAATCACTTTCCTGTTCTCAACTGACGGGAGGGGAACCCGGTGTGGTCCTTTTCGTATGTTTCCATCCACTTCAAAGTTTGGCGTGTAGTGCATTCACAGATGTTCATCTTCATACTACCGTTGTAACGTGCGGTTATTTGAGTTACTGTATCCTTCCTGTCCTTCTGTCCTCTCATTAACAAAACGTTTTCGCCCACAGAACTGCCTCTCAGTGGATGTTTTATGTTTTTTCACACCATTCTCTGTCAACTCTAGAGACTATTGAGCATGAAAATCAAAGGAGATCAGCAGTTTCTGAGATAAACCACCCAGTCTGGCACCAACAATTATTCCACGGTCTTAGCCACTTCGATCCATTTCTTCCTATTCTGATGTTCGGTTTAACAGCAACTGAACCTCTTGACCTGGTCTGCATTCTTTTAGGCATTGATATTTGCATTAATGAGCAGGTGTACCGGTTCACTTAATAAAGTGGCCACTGAGCTTATTTTAATCCCCCCTACTCTATAGTATCCATACTAAACGAGGTTTCAAAGATGTACTAAAGCTGTTGGACCCCTTTAATTCACATAGCCGAGCAAAACGTGTGGGCCCCCTCTCTCCCTACCCTGGCTCCGCATACCAGATAATCCTCTGTACGTGTGTTTGAGCAGAATCATGCACCCCTTTAACCGAACATCTGGCCCTACCGGCGTCCCACAGATGAGTGTCACACACACACACACACACACTCGTTTGTTATTTACAAAAAAATATAAATAAACGAAGGGAAGCTGAAGAAGAGTTAGTCACCTTGTCTCAGAACTTATAAAATGTGTTTTCTTTCATCTCCTTTCTTGGGCCTCTGAAGATGTGTATATAAACACCTGAAATGGCCCAAGTATTTCTCTTTATTGTTTACCACTGCGGTATATTTTCTTCTTAGGAGTCATTTCCACATTATTGCCATTCAGTAAAGATTTTATTTCTGCGTAACATCGGACCGCGAGTCTTGAATTCTTGTTCTTTTAATTGCACTGACCCCCGGAGCTCACAGCAACGCTATCATGGAGCTGCAGCTTGCAGCGAGGCTTTCATGACCTGCAGCTCCCATTACCTCTTCTAGGGGTCACTGGAAATTTTTCATGACCTCTCCTGGAGCTCTTAGGAAATTTTCCATAACCTCTCCTGGGGTTCACGGGGAAATTTCCATGACTTTTCCTGGAGCTCACAGGGAGCCTTTCATGAACTCTTCTGGGGTTCACAGGGAAGCTCTCATGACCTCTTTTGAGGCTCATACGGAAGCTTCCATGACTCGGAGTTCATAGCGAAGTTTGTCGGAATTTAAAAATTTCGTGGCAATTATTTAAGGTCGAGTTTATGGTGTTGAAAGGTAAAGGAGAATATCATCGGTAAATAAAAGTTTTGAAATTAAATAAATTATTTTTATTAAAGCACTTTTCAGGGAAATGATAAATAGGTCGAAAAAAAAGCCTCTCCGAGACTAGTCAAAAATTATGCATATATCTAACGTTTTTTTTTTTTACGTGTTTAATATTTTTTTATATTTATGCATCATGACTGAGGGAATATATAGGCTTTAAAAAGTGAGCCAAACTAGGCTACAGGATATTGAGGTCGTCTCCTACTTGACCTGAACCAACTCTCTCTCTTCTCCCCTCGACTCTTTTCAGTTCTTCCAAAGTCTTCGGCTATTTAAGTGTATCGCCGGCTTCTAGTATCTAATACTTTCTAATTCCTCGTTAGACCTGATTTCCCTCGAGACCTACAGACTCTTGGCTCAACCTGATTTCCAACTCCTAATTCTTCCTGACTCGTGGCACCTGACGTGACCTCTCCTAGCACCACCTGATCTTTCCTGGCCTCTCCTGCCACCTCATAGCTCCTCCTAGCACCAGCTACCTCCTCCTGGAATCTTCTAATCCTTCCTGACTCTCACCTTACGATGAAGTAACTTTGAGAGCAATAAATTAACCTCGTTTCATAAGAAGTACAAGTTATATACTTGAGGAGGATTACTGCCTGACTGTGATAAATTGACGTCTAAAAGCATAAGTTGACTTTCACAGAATGATTAATTAGTCTCATAAGAGTATAGCCTATCTTTAATTATAACACAGTGTTACAGTATTATTATTATTTGTAGTAGTAGTAGTAAGTATCATTAATCACTTGGACGAGGAGAACATTGATACTCTCACCACTTTCTTAGATGTTTTGCTCCACAAATTAGATATACAACTGAATTTCAAGGTTTACTGGAAATCTAATCATCATGACCTTAGCTAACTTCATGTCACACGACGCTAGAACCACACTCGAGGTGCTGATAAAGTCTTTATGTTTCAACACTTAAAGTATTCTTCCCGGAAATTCCTGATGAAGAATGTGATATTAAAACAGTTTCTCCAAGCCCAACTTCCCCTCTGACTTTATACACGACTCAATTATAACTACGCCCTAAACAGAGGACAAATTGGCCAACACGTTGTCCAGAAAAAACAGCATCACAGTGATCATTTCCACTGCCGTCATGGATCCTAATATACAGAAGCCTATATATTCTTTGCAACTGATGTGATTAACGTTACATGGAAGAACTTCACGTTGTATTGTCACACGGGTGGAAAAAGACCAGCATGCATACAGAACTCATAATACAAACAATGCATGAAACGCACAGATGCTAAACGAGTTATCAAAGAATGAGACAAAGACAGATGTTTAGAATCTGTCTTTATCAGAACTTCTAACATTACACAGTACCATGAGTAGCTAAGCCTTTAACTAAAACCATATTTACATGTTATATAGGAGCCCGGGAGTCAACATAATAGTCCGGTATATGCTTTGAGGTGCTTCCAGAAACAGAAAAAATAGCACATTAAAAGAGGAAACAATCCACAGCTTGAGAGAAGAAACTATTCACGACTTCTAACGAAAATATCATAAATGCGATAAAGTCAGCCAACAACAAAGTCAATAGACGGGCCACGGCTTGAGACTAAAAAAAAATATAAATATAATGAGACAATTTATGTCAATTCACTGCCTATGTCAGTTCAAACATACTACACGCGTGTTTGAACTGACATAGGCAGTGTGTCGCTGGTTTATAGTTCAGTATATATACTTCTCCGTGACCAAAATTATACTGCATTAATCCGTTTTAGCTTACTGCCTGACATTAGTGAGTGACACAATATTTCAAAAGCCACTTAACTTGATTAAATACGCAATATTGTCTGCGTAATGGAACGCAATTGACATATTTGCGCTGACGCGGGCACGAAAAGGCTGCGTAATGGATCGTGCCTGACGATTACATGACCAAAAAGAGCATCGCTTCCACCAGTGACCCATAGCAACAACACAAGCTCTAGCAGCGTTCATGTTTGACAAAACTGGTTTCGTGTTTGTGTTTAGTTTCGTCTTGTAATATACTGAGAATCACGGTGCAGTGAGCTTACTCTTCGTCGATGTATCTGTTCATTGTGATCAATCAGGTTGTGATGGATTTGTTGGCCAGCGGGTCTCTAGCGACAACAGCCTGGTTGACCAGGGTAGCACCAGACAAGCCTGGCCAAGGGCCGGGCTGCAGGAGTAGGAAAACTCTCGAAACCCATCACAGGTATCCAAAGACACAGGTGGCAGCCCTCAAAAGGCAGGTTTGAGTTCCCAAAACCTTTTGTCTTCATAGTTCGTTACGTTCACGAAAGTATGAAGTCTTATTTTGAAACCCCGACAAGGGAGGTCCCATGATGTCAGTGAAGAGCTTTTCATCCAAGGAACTGAAGCTACCTTCCTCCACTTCTTGTATGAAACATGATTACCTCTCACTTCTAAGGCACTGTATGATCCTATGGGCTTAGCTCTTCTTCATGAATATTATAACACAGTCAGCGAGGCTCCACTATGTCTGCCTGCCGCTGCTCCGAGCTTCCAAACAGCCCAAAACCCAATTTAAATACATAACTTTTCCGACTGTACGTTCAGGCTTACCCGAGTATGTTACCAAGACTGACGCATAGTGACCTAGATTAAACTGAATGCGGAAATGCACTGCTGAGTACAAACGACTGAATGTTCATTTCATAATCATTTACACGACATAGTTTATGATATAATTCTTTGACTTGATTACCTCAGTAATTATTTGATATGAACAACCCACCACTGCCACAGTAATTTCTTTGTGGGAACGTGCACATGTAGTAATAATAATAGAATATTTGTGACCACGATGGTTATATCCCACTTCACTCGTTGTCGGGAAGGGATATGTACTGCAAAGCACTCCTTTTCTTATACCAATTTGAAACCTTGAATTTAATAGCACAAATTATTAACAAAGAGGGGGAAAGGAAGGTCAAAAACACAGAGCAGTAGGCTTTTTCCGTCCTGAAGCTGCCTTCAGATCAGGTTCCATTAACTCGAACAGTTTACACCAAAATTATCTTTTCCTGGAAGACAGCAGCACGCGTGTCACCTCTGTCATTGAAGTTCATCGACTTCTCACGGCGTGAAGTGCATTTTCTTGTCAGTATTTCTTCATGTAATCATTAACGAGATTTCCCGGCTGTAAAAAACAGTTACTAATACAAATTAAGTACTTTAGTATTTCACACAATATTCTCTGATGTGTGTAAGAGAGAGAGAGAAAGAGTGATAGTTTTGTGCCTAAGCTCCAACGCCTCCATGATAAAAATTACAGTTTTTTTCAGGCCTTCCGAAATGAATGTCACAAGATTTTGATATATTCCGGCGTGATAAGTAACGGTAGCTCGCACACCAGACTCTGAGTTGTCAGTCCTGGTTACGGTTACAAGGAGAACGACTCCAAGGGGTCCGCCTCGATGTGATCCAGCTGGGACCTGGGACGCATCAGCTATGCTGGGAAGGCACCCGTGGAGTTCAGCGCCTGACTGATTTGAATCGAATTTGCAATGCATCCTCAGGACTTCGGGAGGAGGAGATTCTAAGTGGGTGGGAGCTGTGCACGCTCTCAGACGAGACGTCTGTTAGCTTCGTGCTTTTACCTGAAGCTATAAACCACTTTCAGCCTGTCGCTGAGAGAGTTCCTCCACAGAGTGCCTTCGCCAGCACACGTCTTCAAAGATTCCTGCCAAGCAACTGAGGTATAGTTGGAGTGTTCCTTCGGTGTGTAATGTGTGAGGAGCATGCAGAAGTAACTTGTTTTGCTCTTATAAAAATATCTGCTCTCCTCTTCCATCAATCACCCCACCATATATATATATATATATATATATATATATATATATATATATATATATATATATATATATATGGTGAGAGAGAGAGAGAGAGAGAGAGAGAGAGAAAGAAAGATGGAAATTTGTTTCATTTGCAAACTACGGTGGTTCAGTAACTTGTGCAGCTCGTGACATACCATCAGTGTTGGTAAACCTCCGGGCTTAACCCCGCTCTGTGGATAAACCGCAATACTGATAACTCTTTGTAACGTCCTCCATTAACTTGTTCAACGCACTGAGTCACTGCTTGTGTGGTGACGTTAGTGCAATTAACTGTTGGTGGGCATTTATTATCATGGTGAGAGAGCAGAGGACTCCGTACAATAGTCTCTACGTAAAACGTTGTATTCAGAATTATATTTCACATATAAACCATAACGACACTAAATACTGGTTAATTACTTTCTAAAGTAAATTAACTATTCACTGCAAGTCTTCATTACTCAAAACAAAGGAATATAGCAAAAAAAAAATCGAAAAAAGTCCCTGTATCGCACTCTGTTTTATTTTGTCTAACTTGTCTACTGAATTTATTTTTGATGGACTATTAAACAGATAAAGCACTATTGGGGAATTTCAGATCTGATTGGCAGGTCAACATTTTGACATGAACTGTCCACTCGTGAATATTTTCAACAACAAAAAATAGTTCAAATATTAAATAAATAATTAAAACTATACCAATATAAATGTTTATCTTGACACAAAGCTCACAACACGACTCATGACTCGTGTATCACATGCGTTATTATCATTACACAAAAAAATCAATTAAAAGGAGAGAAGAAAACAAATGAATGCCCAGGCAACTCTCTGTTAATTGAATAAAATAAATACACTGAAACAATGCACTTTTTTCGTCATCATTCAGCTCTTAAGTAAAATGAATGTGAGGTGTTTAAATATTGTGGACATTTCTCTCGGTCTAAATGATTCGGGTTCAGTTCTCGAGCGGTGGGAACTTGTGGGCAAGATTCCTCATACAGTTATTCTTGTCCACCTGTCATGAAACAGATACCTGGATTTTAGTATCTGTTGTGAATCGCATTTTAAGGGAAGATGATCGAATTGTTCCAACGAAAATAAGCCACGTAATGTTTTCTTGGGTTATCCCTGTTAAAAGTTTTCTTGTGGACAATAGTTTTGATTGATTTAATGCATAAACGTTACTGGTTGTGTGTTCTATCAAATGATGGAGTGTGGTGCAGAGGTTATTAATGGAGGTCTGGTTTAGAATCAGGTCTCGGGGACGATTATTCCGGAACCTTCAACAGGTAAGCAACGACAACATTGACAGGGAATAGAGCAGAAGACAGGTCATGCGACAGCATTACTAGAGGACACCTCGGCATCATCATCATCAGTAGTATTTCAAATAATGTCATCAGTGGCTATGTATCAGATATTATTTTTTGGTAGCCTAATGCATAAAGCGTCCTCGAGTTATAAATAAAAATTTGGAGGAAGAAAATAATTTTTTTTTTTGCTGTGAACGTAACGGAAATAGAGAAGTCTATCCTCGTGAAATTTAAAAACGCGTTTTTTTTATTATTTTTTTTCAGGGAGGGTTGTACGTCTATTATACGATTACAGCTCCCCAAGCTGAATTACCCAAACGGGTTTAGCTCACAGTAGTAGTGCACTCGGCTCCCAGCCAGAGACCCTTCCCGGTAGGTGCCTCGATTCTAGCATCAAATGAATTGAAGCGAGACTCTCCTTATCACTTATCAAACCTGATTCCCTCCCATTTCCCCGACGTTGTATACGCCATACGGCTATACAGCTTCCCAGAAAACACACTAATATATAATCATAACAGAAGGACCCGTGAAGAACGGGAAAGTCTCTTATAAACATCTGCCGCTGTTCACCTCGCAGTGAATATATACCTGTAAGTTAGTCGACTTTTGTGGGTTCCATCCTGAGGAAGGATCCTAGAGGAAATAAGCCACAATGCTTGGCTTTACTGGGTTATGCTGGGTTATTAAACCCTCCTGATTAATGATCCGAATAAGATCTTCTCATGGTAGAACAAAGAGGTTGCCAACAAAGTGACTCCGAAGTTCATTAATCATACATTTATCGGGTTAGGAGTAACCCTCTTGAATTACGTCTCGAATAATTCATTCGAAGACTTAGTGCGAATTTTGCCTCTCAGCTGCGACGTTAATATATATATATATATATATATATATATATATATATATATATATATATATATATATATATATATATATATATATATATATATATATATATATATATATATATATATATATATATATTATGATTATGAGCACTGAGTGACATAAGCAAAGTGCTCCGTGAATGTCACGCTACTATTAATACTACTATGCTGGACATTTCAAACATATATCAGACAGAGACAACTGATTGTGTTCAGCATGCATGGGAATCTAACTGACAATGAACCGACTTATTAAATCTCTGTGATGCCAAGGTCTGAGCAGTTTGAGCTGAGCACTTATGTCCTTCTGTTTTGATATTTTTTTCAAAGGCTAGTAGTAATCTATTTTTCTTATTTTGAGAGGTTTTTATTTCAACGTAAGTGTGAGTGTGTGTGTGTGTTTACACATATAAGGGTGAAGGTGAAAATATATATATGAGTCACTTTGTTGCAAGACTCCGTGTTAAAGTTCAGAGTCAAGGCTGCATAAAGGTCAATGCAACAGTGTAACTGCTTCAGAAACAAAAGGTCAGTGTTAAAAGGTCAATGTTAAAATCATTATTTTCAAGAGGCACTGACTAGTGTTCAGCCTTCGGATAAGAATTATTTCAACAACACATAACTTAAAATAAATATTTACAAGACCTTTCGGTCAATCGAGTACCATTATCAAGTTAAGACGGATTGAAACACCGTTTATAATTTTTACCGTTTTGTGGGTTAGCCGTGAATTGTTCCAACTACGATATTGTGAGTTAGCTGAGAATTGTTTTAACCACGGTATTGTGGGATACCTGTAAAATGTTCAGCCAATGCATTTTGGGTCAGTTGTAAATTGTTTCAGGAATGAAATTGTGAGTTGTGAATTGTTTCACTCACAATATTGTGGTGTACCTGGGAATTTTTCAACAAGACATTGTGGTTGAGAATTTTTCCAGCCACGGTATTGCGGGTTAGCCATGAATCTTAGCCACGGTATTGTGGACTAGTAGCAAGTAATTCCTGTCGTGGTATTATGAGTTAGCTATGAATTTCTCCTGCTAAGCTATTGTGAGCTGTAAATTGTGCCAGCCACAGTATTGTGAGTTGTGAATTGCTTCAGCCACTTAACTATAAGTTAGCTGCTAAATGTTCCAGTCACGGTATTGTGGGTTAGCTGTAAATTGTTCTAGCCATGGTATTGCTACTTGTATTCACTACTACAACCATGGTATTGCGACTTGTATTCACTACCACAGCCATGGTATTGCGACTTGTATTCACTACCACAGCCATGGTATCGCGACTTGTATTCACTACCACAGCCATGGTATCGCGACTTGTATTCACTACCAGCAAACACGTAGTGTTGTAACAGAGAAGAGACACATAATGGAAAATGGTGAATGGAATGAAGAGAACAAAGAGACATCTTAATTAATGAGAGAAGGATGAATATAGTGTTGAGGTTAACTCGAAAATCTTCCTCACCTCAAGAGGTACCAGCTTATGACCCTGAAGCTAATGAACATTACAGCTTCTGGGAACCCCAGCTAGCTTTTATTTTTGCGTCTTATGTTTTATTGTTCCAATTGCCCTTATTAATTTTACGCTAATGGCACTTCTTCTAGTGTAGACATAATAGCGTTGGTTCGGACGAGACTCTCATTATGCTAAGTTCACCTCCTAGACCAAGTTAATAAAATCTAGAGAATTATGATGCCCTAACGCCATACCGTTGATTACTAATTTCTTTATGACCTGTTTGTTTTTACGGCAGGTGGTGATACTTAGAGTTAAGTAACTATCTGATGCTGTATTTCCTTCTCTCTTGTTGTGTACTTCCTTCTTTCTTGAGGTGAACTTCCTTCTATAGAGGTATATTTCAATCTCTCTTGAGGTGTACTTCCTTCTCTCTTACGGTGTATTGGAGGGAGAGAGTATGGAGGAAGTGAATGCATTCAGATATTTGGGAGTGAACTTGTCAGCAGATGCGTCTATGACAGACGAGGTGAATCATAGAATTGATGAGGTGAAAAAGATGAGTATAGCACTGAGGAGTCTGTGGAGACAAAGAACGTTCGATCCATGGAAGCAAAGTGGGGAATGTATGAGAGTATAGTGGTTCCAACGCTCTTATATGGGTGTACGGCATGGGTGGTGAATGTTACAGCAAGAGGGCTAGAGGCAGTGGGGATGTGTCTAAGGGCAATGATATATATATATATATATATATATATATATATATATATATATATATATATATATATATATATATATATATATATATATATATATATATATATATATATATATATATATATATCATTTACTTGATACTGTAAATGATTTACGTTGCACAAAAAACTGTAAAACAACTGGTGTAACTATTGCCTGGGGGGAAGGAGGTAGGGGGCGCGAGTGTGCTCAGCTCTCGAAATTGAAACCAGAAAAAATCTCTGCAAGTTAAAAAAATGTTGAAAGTAGTAAAGAAAAATTCAGTCCCAGGAAATATAATCGAGGGAGAGTGATTGGTGGACAGTGAGTGACGGGAGGTGCTGAGGGTGTTGGGAGGTGTTGAGGGTGGTGTTGGGAGGTGTTGAGGATGGTGTTGGGAGGTGTTGAGGGTGTTGGGAGGTGTTGAGGGTGGTGTTGGGAGGTGTTGAGGATGGTGTTGGGAGGTGTTGAGGGTGTTGGGAGGTGTTGAGTGTGGTGTTGGGAGATGTTACGGGAGCTGCATAGTGCATAAGAAGCAAATATACTTTTCCATCATAAAATGACCAGGCTCTCACAGCTGTTAATCATACTATCTTAGATGGTAATCTTGTCCTATCACTGGCATCCACACTGACTGACGAGCTCCTCTGGAATAGTTACAGCCTCAGTACCTATGCTTTTTGAGTTTCAGCAATATATGTAAAATATAAGGGAGGAATTCTCTATTCGACATTCAGATATTTGGGAGTGGACATGTCAACAGATGGGTCTATGAAGGATGAGGTGAATCATCGAACTGATGAGAGAAAAAAGGTGAGTGGAGCACTGAGGAGTCTGTGGAGACAAAGAACGTTATCCATTGATGAGAGGGTAATGTATGAGATTATAGTGGCACCAACGGTCTTATGTGGGTATGAAGCATGGGTGGTGAATGTTGCAACAAGAAGAAGGCTGGAGGCAGTGGAGATGTGTCTGAGGGCAATGTGCAGTGTGAATATAATCCAGAGAATCCGTAGCTTGGAGATTAGAAGGAGGTGCGGGGTTTCTGAAAGTATTATCCAGAGGGCAGAGGAAGGGTTGTTGAGGTGGTTTGGACATTTAGAGATGATGCAGAAAAATAGAAAGACTTGGAGAGCATATAAATCTGTAGTGGAAGGAAGGCAGGGTAGGGAACGTCCTAGGAGAGGTTGGAGGGAGGAGGTAAAGGAGGTTTTGTGTGCATGGGGCTTGGACTTCCAGTAAGCGTGCGTGAGCGTGTTAGACAGGAGCGAGTGAATACGAATGGATCTTATGACTTGACGTGCTGTTGGAGTGTGAGCAAAGTAACATTTATGAAGGATTCCGGATAACTGGTTAGTCGGGCTTGAATCTTAGATATGGGAAGTACAGTGAATGCACTCTAAAGGAGGGGTGTTGATAATTTGAATTTTTTAACTGTAATGTAGGCACGCCTCTGGCAAGACGAGTGATGGAGTAAATGATGGTAGGAATATATATATATATAATATATATATATATATATATATATATATATATATATATATATATATATATATATATATTGAGATACTACTTAAATTTGTTGATCATTATGGCGCAATGCTGTATATGAAAGTAGTATTTTTTCACATTGATCTTAGCTTTTTTGTCGTATGTTATCTCTCATAAATATTTTTTTTTGTTTAAGGTTTCATTTAAAATTGTAGTTAATTAAATGCTATTGTTATTCCTTTTAGAATCTGATAATGACGACAGTGATTGTCAAGTCTTAATGGATGACGTTTCTTCTTCTGTCTTATTATTGTACTTGACCGTCTAGCCTCTATTATCACCATCATCAAACTTATCAACACCGCCACATAACTCATTGCCACCATCATCGCTTCCTTCACCATCAAACTCATCATCCCCACCACTATACCACTATAACCATACCCCTCTAACATCACCACCACCATTACCTTTGCTACGAGCACCTCAACAAAAACCTCGTTAAAAAAATTTCCACGCTTTCCCATTACCACCATAAGTATCATCACCCTTCCCTACCATCACAGACATCGCCACACCACCACAACGCTCATCTCCACTAATACCACTACCAGCTCCACCTACACCGTGATCATCCAACCCCACGCATCACTACCCCCCTCATTCACCACCTCGCAGCTTCTTGATCAGATCGTCTTGGCTGCTTTGGCTTTCCTGAGCGGGTGAGCGGAGCTCTAAGTTACAAGCCTATTCGATGCTTCCAGTCCGTTTGTGGCCATCTTTATATGCAGGAGCGACCACCACTGTGCTCTTAAACACCCTGACATATTGTTATGAATTCTGCTGCAGAAATTGTGTGCTCTGTCGTTGTAATAATTTCCTGCTGGTTTGATTTTTTTCCTCGACCGTCAGTACTGCATCATGTGAACGATACCATCCCCCTTTATTACTGTCAGCGTTATAAATGAATGCAGAAATTATTGTAACGAATGCAAATTATTTACATATTATGCATAAAAACCGCGACATATTACCACTGTTCTCTTGTTAATATACAGAAATGTCTCTTCTAATTTATATTACATTAATATAAGTAGTATGAGGTTCTAGCATTTCGTCTGTTCCAAATGCTTTGCATAATATGAATTTACCAAGAAATTATATTTTGTATTTTGAGAAATGAATTTGCTTTTTTGAAAACCTACATGAATCATTACACTTGGATACATTTTTCCATGTAATCTCTTAGATTAATACGCTTCATTTGTTACAGGCAAATTTAGGACATTTTTTTAAATCTATATCCGTTTTATAATTATAATGTACATAGAAATAAAGGTTTATATGGTGTTTGTATTTATTATTGACTCATGGGTGTTCAGCAATTTTTACTGAATATAATAATTTGTAGGTTGTGAATGAGTGAAAAGCTAAACGTAAACAGTTTACTGATGGTACACAATACCGAAAAGTTTATACATAACACACAGGTGAAAGTTTAAGATACTCGTGTGAAAGTTAAAGATACTTGTGTTGCACTTGCAACTTAGTCACCAACATAGTAACCGAACTTAGGCCTGGTAACTTTCTACGGATATCAATAGTACATATTATACGAGGCGCAAAAGTCTGTCTATATGGTACTGTCTAGAGTTGGCACGGACAGATAGACAGACTTGGGAAAGTATAGATGGGCAGACTCATGATCAAACAGACGCGTGGACGGGAAGGCTTCCGAAAGTAAGCTGTTCTTGAGTTGTGTTTCTCAATGTTCATATTAATTATTATAGTTAGTTATAGATCTATTTTTTCCATGAGGGGTCAGGAGGTGCTTTGATTGTTCTGAAGGATTCTTGATCCAAGGAAATGACTGGAGCTTCTCTGCCCTTCCTCGCATCAAACCTGATTACCTCTTGTCCCATTCCCCTGGCTCTGAACGGTTTACAAGTTCAGCATTTCTCCATAAACATAATAATAATAATAATAATAATAATAATAATAATAATAATAATAATAATAATAATAATAATAATAATAAGGCCAGTTAAACTTTAGAAACATTTGAAAACATTATTTCACTTTTTTCAAATACTATTTCTGATGGTTGAAGAAGACAGAGCCAAGTTATAATCAGCTTCTTTGAAATTATTTGATCAAGTTTGTCTTGTAGGACTAGGTTAATGAGCGACGGACTGTAAAAGACTCATTAATTCATTACTTTGATCTTGCAATATCTTTGCCTGGCTTATTAAAGGTTCATGACAGTCATTATGAGAGTCAAGTGCCTTCAGTGGTTGTATAATATTGGTAATGATCACTGTCAAGCTAATTTTCAATTTAGGTCCCATTGCATTAAGTCAGCTTAGCTCCTAATGTCGTACGTTAGCTTAAGTCGCATTGCCTTAAGTCAAGTTAGGTCCCATTAAGATAGTAAATATCGGAAACATTATTATTATTATTATAATCATGGGGAAGTGCTAAACCCACTGGGGTCATACAACTCCTGTGGAATGGAAGGTAATCAGATTTTGATCCACGGAAAGAAATGGTAGCGTCAATTCCATGGATCAAGAGCCCTTTCCCGGCATCAGTTTCTCAGCATCCTTGTCCCTTGAAGCTGTCGATAGCATTGAACAAAAATGTTCTCTTCTCTCTTATGGCAAATCGGTGAGGACTTGTTTTAGATATGTGTGTGTGTGTAAAGTGGGACAAATTCTAATTAGTTAGATTTACTGTTTATATTAAACGTGTTCAATTCTATTTTTATAGGTATTGAATATTACACAGTTAATGGATACTGATTGACTCCGATGTCCTGTCAGAAACAGCTAATAAGTTCTGTGATGAGCTATAAAAAATTATTTTATTTTAAGTATCATGTAATTGATTTTTTTGCAATACGTCAGCTAGTGAGTTAATTTGCTTTGAAGGATGTAATAATGCGCTCCAACTGTCTGGGAGAGAGTGAGTTCGTCTCCCTTGTCGTGCATCAGTATGGGCAAGCGTCTATCTGTCTGTGCATCTATAAGTTTGTCCTTTGGAAATTATTTTCTTCATGTGTCTTTAAGTGTGCCCGTTCAAGCGACTTCCCATGCGTCTGTACCTTCGAAGGTCTCTCCCGACTACACATTTACCCATCTGTGTGTCTTTTAAGTCCATACTTTCGGAAGCCTTCCCGTCCACGCGTCTCCCCATGAGTCTGCCCATCTATACTTTCCCAAGTCTGTCTATCTGTCCGTGGTAACTCTTGACAGTACCCTATAGACAGACTTTTGCGCCTCGTATATGTACTAGATTTAACATCTGCCTCAATACGTTCAGAATACTGAAGAAAAGACGGGTTGCAAAGTAAGCTTCTAGTGGGAAATTGTATCACTTTGTGTAGAGCTTTATCAGTTCATAATTGCTTAATAAAACTCTGCATAGAGTGAAACGTTGTGCCAATTAAAACTTATTCTGCAATGTTTCCTTTGTTTGCTCTTGGACACACAACCTTCTCTTCATTTAGAGCGTACATAATTCAACGATTGCCTTCGGGCATTTTTTTTTTTTTTATTTATATTTCGACAATTTGTAATACTTGTTATATTCGCTTAGGATAAACAGATGTATATTAACCTAAGCCACCGTAAATTTACCCGACAAGAAGAAATAAACGGGCTTCTCATGTCTGGAAAGTGCATTTTCCCAAGAATGATTGAAAATGTGGATAATGGACTGCATGAAAAGCAGCCTCTTCTCCGGCAGACAATCAGCCACTTCGTTCCAGCCACTCAATGCAAGAGGGATATAAAAGTTCCATCAAGTGTGATAATTATTCGAACACGAGTCTGGTGGTGGTAATCAACATGGAAGAGAGCTTCATCAGTAACTCAAATGGCCTTCAAAACGATTTTTAATGGAATGTTGACTAGGGTGGGGGAGAAAAAGTGCAGTGTAAACAAGCCGAGTGACGCTCTGCTGGAATAAGTCTGTTACCAAGTCTTCAAAGTCGCCCACTGTTGTCATTCCATCAAAATGTTCACATCGTGTGATATTGCCTGTTATTACGTCTAAGTGCCTACAAATTGTAACGTTGCCTGTTATCTTGTAATTTTGCCTTTTATGACATAAAACCCACACTTTGTAATATCCTGTTATCATGATATCAAAGTGTCCACACCATGTAATATTGCCTGATATCATGACATCAAAGTGTCCACACCATGTAATATTACCTGATATCATGACATCAAAGTGCCCACACCATGTAATATTGATTGATATCATGACATCAAAGTGCCCACACCATGTAATATTGATTGATATCATGACATCAAAGTGCCCACACCATGTAATATTGCCTGATATTATGGCATCAGAGTGCCCACATTATATAATATTGCCTGTTAACATGGCAACAGAATACACATTCTAATATAAAATTTCCCGTAATTGCAGCAAAGTGCCCACACCATTTAGTACTGGATAGTTTTCATTGCACCACACCACTCACATCATGTTATATTGGCCATAGCGAGCAATAAGCAATTATAGATTACCACGCGCAACTGCTGTGTAAGATAATACATAAAAGTGCGCTGTTATAGCCTCTGGAGACAATCGAAGCTCTTACAAATGGAAGCAAATAAATGAATATTTATGTTAGCTATCACATGGATGCTGGTGTATCAAAGATTAATGAACACTTGTCAATGAAAGGCAATAACCAACGTGGAGACAGAAACTGGATGAATAGTTCTCTGTTTATTTCCATCTCCGAACGAGGTCCTCTTCAGCAGAAACAAAATAAAATTTGCTTCTTCTCATTCTCGTGTATCTGTTGAAGTAAGCCTCTGTTGGAAGTCGAAATGTATGTAAGACTTCATCTTTGTGTCTCCATGTTGGCTATGTCGTGCCGAATAGGTAAAACTGGTCAATTAGCAAGAACTCATTTATAATTAAGTCCTTTCTAAAATTTTATCTTATACGTTTAAATATATATTTTTTTTCATTTATGTTAATGTAGAAATTAATAATTTTGTACCAAAAAAAAAAAGAAAACCTAACCTTATTATAACAAGCGCAATTTAATTTAGAATAATCCAACTAAATATATTTTAGATAAGTTTACGATAATTTAATAATAAACAAACACAATGAAATACATTTTTTTCGTTAGGTTCAGAATGATTTTTGAGAAATTATTGCATACACAATGTTCGTTTGCCTTATTCGGCAAGAAGAGCGTTGCTACTTAAGCTAAAATCGCAAGTTTTATCTATTCGGCACGACATATATATATATATATATATATATATATATATATATATATATATATATATATATATATATATATATATATATATATATATATATATATATATATATATATATATTGCTTCACTGATTTAATAAGCAGAATGAATCATATGAGTTTCGCATATTTTGTAAATCACAGTAATAATAATAATAATAATAATTATCAAAATAAGTAATGAAAATAATAATAATAAATTAATTATTATTATTATTATTATTATTATTATTATTATTATTATTATTATTATTATTATTATTATTATTATTATTATCATACTAAAAGATTAATATTAGTCGTGGTCACTTCGCAAGCAAGTGCAAAAACCTAATCTCTCATTCAGATATAATTTATTACTGCCAAGTTCAAAGGTCGAGTAATTAAGTTCGGGACGCCTGGGTCTCCGCCAATGCCTGGCAAAATGAATTAAAACTAAAATTGGTAGACTCGTCCATTTTTGTCAATTACGCAGAGCTGCGTGAAGCTCATCGGTGTGATGGGCTCCCAAGCCAGGGAGATTATTAGGGCTCAACCGAAGCTCTGGGATTACTGGCCACTACAGGAGGTTCAAGCCTGCGTGCACTTGTGGTTGTGGGGGTTGACTCACAGCTCCTGACCCATCTTCTTTGTGAGTGTGGGTGTTTTGTGTTTGTATATGTGTGTGTGGTTGTTTTGTGTTTATATATGTGTGTCTCTGTGTGTGTGTGTGTTAGTGAGTCTACCTGGAGGGCATTCCGGGGGTCAACGCCCCCGCGACCCGGTCCATGGCCAGGCCTCGTGGTGGATCAGGGCCTGATCAACGAGGCTGTTACTGCTGAGAGTGAGTTAGCTTAACAAGGAGCAACAACTACGTATACACAGCTCGTCATACTGTTGAGAAGTGTTTTTTCAGCTCCTGGTCAGTGGAGTCCCACATCAGCCTACAGGACACGGTAGAAGCACAAACAGTTCATCGTTTCAGAATAATGTACGACAAATCCAGATAACGGCAGTCAAACAGGAAGTTGAAAGGCATAATCAAGCTCTTGCTCCCCAATGTTGCAAACTAAACTGAATGCATAAGTGAGAGACAGCACTCGTACACAGAAACACTAGATCCATACATAGTTTTAAGAATAGGTATGATAGGGTTAATGCAGCCAGGATAGAGGAAAGCTATGAGCTTCCAGCGGAGAGGCGGGGCCAGGAGCTGGTATTCAACCCCTGCAACTACATACAGGTGAGTATGTAGGTGAGCACACACACACAGAGGCTTGTAACAAGAAGAGTCCCGGAGCTAAGGGATAAGGGAAATCTACCTGATGATACTACAGAAAAGAGTAGAGGTAATTTAACAACGTACAAAATACTAAGAGGAATTGACAAGTTGGATAGGGATGGATTGTTTGAGAGACGAGAACCAGGAATACGAGGACACAGTTGGAAGTTGAAAACAGATGAGTCACAGGGATGTTAGGAAGAAATTCTTCAGTCTTAAAGTAGTCAAGAAGTGGAACGACCTAGAGAATGAAGTGTTAGACGAAGGATCAATGCATAGCTTTAACAAAGGGTACGATTAGGTTTTCGAAGCCATTAGAGAGCGAACCTAAAAGTTGACTCCTGCAATCACATATAGGTGTTTACACACTCACACACCTACAAAACCCCTCGTGTGTGTGTGTATATATATATATAATAGTCATCATCTCATCTCATAACATAAGCAGTGATAAAACTAATTTAAAACGCGACAATTATTGTTGGCACTACAATCAGTAAGTGTACACAGGGGATCATGTGCTGTCAACACCACCAACAACACCTCCGCTCAGCATTCCACATTCACTTAATATTTTCAGAAAAATTATTAATCAATGCAAATTTTTATTTAAAAATGTTTTGCATTGCTTAATTGTGGATTATTATTATTATTGTTAATATTATTATTATTATTATTATTATTATTATTATTATTATTATTATTATTATTATTATTATTATTATTATTATTATTATTATTATTATTGTATTCACTAAAAATCGGGGTTCTTTAGCTCTCACAGTGCTTTGCACCTCACAGCATTCTAAACTACTGCATTTTATTTCAGATTATTTGTGTACGTCACGGCCTATCTCGTGTGGCTCAGTCAGTGAAACTAGTAGTGTAGACTCGATCCTCCGTCCGGTAACTGCGGGACAAATACGTTGTCTTTGTAGCCACAGTTTAAGCTGAAGCATGTATCATTAAGTACTTCAGACGAAAATTATTTACTCTATTTATTATTGCATGTGTTTGTTTATGTTAAAATGCAAATGGCGTTCAGAGATGAATATAAATTTGTATTAAAAATAGTAATGCCAACATGACAGAATTGCTTTCACTTAATATGTGTGTGTTTGTGTACTCACCTCACCCATTTGCACTCACGTATTTGTGGTTACTAGGTCCACTCTGTGTGTGTGTGTGTGTGTGCGTGTGTGTGTGTGTGTGTGTGCGTGTGTGTGTGTGTGTGTGTATTTGCTCTACCTATAGGAACCATGGCCTCTAGCTCCCAACACACCAGTATTCAGTGTACCACTGACCGCAATTAACTCTGACCCCCAACACTAAATCGCTACCGAATCTTATGTATTTTCACCCTAACATGTCAGGCGACATACTCTCACAGAGCTAAAAAAACACACACGTTGTTTTCTATATAAAGATATCCTGAAGGACGCTAAAATTCACCTACTGTCTCGCCGCAGAATTCTAATTTTCACCAACCGCTTCTCTGCATTACTCTTAAATATATAGGTATACTGTCTCATTAAATTCCAATATATATATATATATATATATATATATATATATATATATATATATATATATATATATATATATATATATATTTTATTACATAATATGGTACAAAAGATTTGAGAGATACATTGTTGATATAAAGATGGCATATACAGTACACGAGGTGAGAGATACATGTCTAGTACATATTGTTACATCTTTGTCACTGATTATAATGCGAAAATCTCATCCAGCTCTTCCGAGCTGGTGCGCGTGCCCAGAATACAGCATGCATTACCCTCTGAACAGCAGCGTGAGTCGCTGGAACAGAAAACTAGCTGCCCTGGGATCCCTAGTTACCCTGTTGAGTCTTTTGCCCAGCTCCTTGAGGAACTTAGATGCACTCTTTCCCCATGAGCCAAGGGTCTCTGAGCCTATGGGAACAAACATATAATGATGGGCAAGTTCTCCATATTTTCTCGACTTCTGGGACTCCCTGAAGGTGGCAGCAGCCCCTCCTTCCTCCCTGGTGTACTGGAGATAGGTATCAGCCAAGGTAGATGCACATGTGTAGTCCCACACCACCTGCTTGCCGTCTGTCCAGGCTTGAAGGGTGATACCATCTGGACGCTTTTGGTTGCCATCAGATCTGCATAGTTGGGGTGGTTCCTTACTGCTGGGCATCCGGCTGTTGTGAGGCTCCTCTTGATAATGTTATTAACCTCTTCATGTCTTGCAATCTTTCCTCGGATTTACGACACACAAGACCATGGTACCCGAATCGGTCTGCTGCTTCACTGCCACAAATACACCTGTGTTCGGCGAGAATAGGGCGGCAAGTCGAAGGGCAACACCAATGCGGATGGTCTGTGGGTCGAGGCGTGTGCCAAGGCTGGAGTTGGGAACAGCCAAAAGAAAGTCCCCTGCATGAGGAGCCTCACTGCAAGTAGGCGGGCTCTATCCTTCCCTGACACACTCTGAAGCATTGCTGAGGCTATATTCTCTACTATTGGGCCATCCCAGTGTATATATATATATATATATATATATATATATATATATATATATATATATATATATATATATATATTAGTACAGATGCGTGTGACCGCCCCAACAGCAGCCAACGCAATCCTCTGCCACGCTAGGTCCATCAGCGCCACCGATACCTCATAACTAGACCGTAACTGCCCCGCGGGGCTCATCAAACGGCTAGTGGCCCTGATAATGGTCATGAGGACCACCATGGAATTTGGAATATTTTAGCGGACGCTGAAATATAGGTTTATTCCTTTTCAGTTAGCGAGTGTCACTTTGGGAGTATTTCAGTTGGACAGTGATTACCAGCTGTGTACTTACCTAATTGTGGTTGCAGGGGTCGATTCGTAGCTCCTGGCCCCGCTTCTTCGCTGGTCGTTACTAAATCCACTCACTGCCTGCTCCATGAGCTTCATCGTATTTCTTCTTAAAGCTGTGTATGGATCCTGTTTCCAATACATCACTCTCCTGATTGTTTCACTTCCTGACAAATCTATGACTGAAGAAATTCTTCCTAACATCCCTGTGACTCATTCAACTTCCAATTGTGACCCCTTGTTGCTGTGTCCCATCTCTGAAATATCATGTCCCTATCCACCTTTTGTGTGTGTGTGTGTGTGTGTGTGTGTGTGTGTGTGTGTGTGTATGTGTCTGTCTGTCTGTCTGTGTATATGTCCTACAGTTATAAAACGGACTAGTAAGAAGCTACGTAAAGAGCTTCAGGTAACTGAACAGAGAAAAATCTCAAGCTGAAGACAATTTCTTGCGAAGTCGCTTTAGTAACTGTTGTTCTCTCAGTATACCTGGAGTATACCTGGAGTATACCTGAGGGTGTTCCGGGGGTCAACGTGCCCCGCGGCCCGGTGCATGACCAGGCCTCACTGACAAAAAATATTTACACTCCATAATCACTCTAGTAAATTTAAAGTATATTTTATGCTCTCGTCACTCATGTGTTTTAATTCAGGCATTAAAAATATTCGAAGTTCCTCGAAGTAGAACCCAGAGGGATAAAAGGAAAGGAATGATATATTGAGCTGACGTCATTTTTACATTAAGGCAAATGGAAGCGTCATAAAACCATAGCCTCAGTTCCCTATCCTCCTCTGCCGTCCACCACCAGGAGATATCGAGTACTGACGTACCATGAAATGCTTATAATTATAACTATAATTTTTAAAGGGGTGGACCGGTAAGACAGCAAAAGGTCTCGGTCAGATGACCAAAAGCTTCAACGGCGAGTCATCATATGACTAAGAACCACATCAAGAAACGCTTGTCCTGTCTCCTCACAAATCTTACCTAGCCTAACCTGACGTACCAGGAGCAAATCGCATAGCATTTTCTGTGATAAGGACCCTTAAAATGTTACCGATCATTTGGGTGCGTGTCAGTGTCTGGGAGCTTCACTGAGGTGCCCGTCAAAACACTTGTGTCTGGGAGAGGGTTTACGTGAAAGGTTTACAAACTGTGATAGACTTCAAGTTTAGAGGAAAGAGTAACATAAGACTTTAAGTCTACATGAATAGTTTCTGTACTGGGAAAGACTTTTCACCAATAAGAAACATATATTAAATCGGTTAGGATTTTCTGTAAGACTTTTTATATGTAATTCTGCATTTACATTTTTTATTCAGCGAATATGCATTTGATTATTTCAGTTATAACAGAGAGAGAGAGAGAGAGAGAGAGAGAGAGAGAGAGGAGAGAGAGAGAGAGAGAGAGAGAGAGAGAGAGAGAGAGAGAGAGAGAGAGAGAGAGAGAGAGAGAGAGAGAAAAGAGAGAGAGAGAGAGAGAGAGAGAGAGAGAGAGAGAGAGAGGAGCGACAGAATGAATAGACAAATTAAGTGAAGAAAGAACAAAGTATTGAGGAAACAAAAAGAAATTCCCTCCCCCACAAAAAAAAACGATGTAAATCAAGAAGTGCAATGAATTACTAAATTTTGAAATGGTTGGAAATTTAAAGGATAATTTTCGGTCGAAAGGAGAACATTGCGATTACAGGAATCTGGAGTATTGAATAATGGAGGGGGAATTCTGAGTGGTCATATATTGGAAAGGCGAATGTGGGAGCTTATAAAATAATCGTGATTTGGAAAACTGATGTTGCGGAGAAAATTTATATTAGCAAAATTTGGCATATACATATTTTTGCCCTTTTTTCCATGGCAATTCTGGCTTTTCCAGAATTTGAAGGAATAAAATAGGTTGACTGGTTAGACCATGGTTTGTTGGTTGTCGGGTCGATCCTTTATTGTGGTTGTTTGTTGGTTTGAACTTTTGTTGAAGTTGTTGGTGAGGATTCGTTCACAATTTAGGCTGTAGGTGTAGGTTCGATCTTCTGCTGAGATTATTAGTTTTGAATCCGGTTCTCTATGAAGGCTGTGATGTTTTACGTAAAAGTCTTAACATAAGCCTTCAAAAATCTAATGACATTTTTTCCATTTGATTGCTTACAGACCCAACTGACTGATTTTTGTTTTGTTTTTAGAGGAGCACTGAAAGCAATTCAATAAAACTAAGTGAAGACCAGAGATTTTACAGGTACAAACCATGCCTCAGAGACGACCAGAGATTCCTAAAGCACAGTTAGCCTCAGAGTGCGCCGGAAGTCCCCTGGTTTGCTTGCACGCTCAGTACTCCACCATTAGACGATCTGCAGCCGGTTCAAAGCGAACTCTGATGCAAGGCAGAAGCCGAGAGGTCTTGCCACTTACGAGAGCAACTGCTGATGCTGCTGAATCGCAATTTTTCGTTGTTTGGCCCCTCCGACGCTGCTGAGACTGCACTTTCCGAAATGACCAAACAAGATGATTCCATGAGGGCGTTTCTCATTTCTATACATAGTATGACCTGAACGGGGACTCGTGTACTGGGATGTCCTGAGTGCTTGTGTAGACAAGAGGCGCCATTGTTCCAGATCTTGTCCCTCCCTTGTCACAGCAAGAATTTAGAATCTCTCGTGTTAGAGATGAGACGGTGTTGGGGCCTGGAATAGGTGAGTTTGGACTTCCTCTTTGAAGAGGAGTCCCAGGGGAAACACGAGTGCTCCTCTGTGTATCGTCGAAATGTTGGAGGATTGCAAGTGTGCCTGCTGCAAGCTGTTAAGGTTTTGCTAATGCATGTGTTGAATGCTTGATGAAGAGCTGCAGTAATATGGTTAAACACATGAACGCCCACACACGGTACACGTATGTATATACAGTACACAAACATTCACATTACACGGTAATACACAGTACATGCGCATATGTACAGTTATATATATATATATATATATATATATATATATATATATATGTCGTGCCGATTAGGTAAAACTTGCGATTTTGACTTAAATAGCAACGCTCATCTTGCCATATACGACAAGCGAAATTTTGTGTATGCAATAATTTCGCAAAATCATTCTGAACCTAACGAAAAAATATATTTCATTGTGTTTGTTTATTATTAAATTAATGTTAACATATCTAAAATATATTTAGTTGGGTTAGCTAAATTAAATTGCGCTTGTTGTAATAAGGTTAGGTAGGTTTTCAAAGTTTTCTTGGTACAAAATTATAAATTTTATATTAACATAAATGAAAAATATATTTTTAAACGTATAAGAGAAAATTTTAGAAAGGACTTAATTTTAGATGAGTTCTTGCTAATTGACCAGTTTTACCTAATCGGCACGACATTATATATATATATATATATATATATATATATATATATATATATATATATATATATATATATATATATATATATATATATATATATATAAACAACAGTCAATAGTAAGCAGTAGCATAAATATTACGTAAACAGACAATATATATAGATTTTTACTATGTTTCGTGTATGTATAGGTTTTTACTTTATGGTTCATATTCCGCCTAAAAAAAAGAAGACGCTATTAATGTGTAAATAAAAAAAATATAGAAAACACCAGAAATTGTCCTCGGTTTCGTGTAAATAAATACCCAAATGATATGAACATTGGACAACAGCAGGATCGACCTTTGAGCAGAAGCATCGACCTTTACCCTGAACAAAAGTATCGACCTTTATACTAAAAAGAAGCATCGACCTTTACCCCGAACAGAAATATCGACCTCTACACTAAGAAGCATCGATCCTGACACTGCTCTAAACAGCAAGAAAACAGCTCTCCCGAGGACTGTCCTTGATGTACGCGTTCATAATGAGTCACATGACGTACTGGGGGATAGTAATAACAACGTGGCACATGGAGAAAGTCGAACCGACCCACAGGAGAGTATATTATACCCCCCAGACTTCACGTCTGGTCTAGGGATTGTCAGAATTAGAACTAGGCAGATACATTTATTTAGCGCGAAAGTTCTGTGCTTAGCGGAAGGAGTCTTGAGAGTCTAGCAATCATTTAGCTGAATTACCCACACTGGCTTACTTCTTCACATCAATAATAATAATTAATAATAATAATTTAAAGCAAAATTTGCATGAATTAGAGGCAAATTTGCCTTGATTCGAAGCAGAATTTGCATTAATTCTTTACAAAAGCCGCTGTGGGCTCATCCATGAGTATCTATGAAGTATTAGTCTGAATTTTTAACGCCGTCACCTTTAGGTTTAAACTAGGCTACAAGAGTACTTATTTTTGACGGTGAATTGGGTGCTTGTTTGAGTGAATTGTGAGTATGTGGTGGGGAATTGTGAGTTTGTAGTGGTGAACTGTGTGCCTTTGTGGTGGGTAGTTCTGAATTTGTTGTGGTGAAATTTGTTTATTGTGGTGAACTGCGAGTATGTGGTGGGGAGTTATGAGTTTTAGTGGCAAGATATAATGATAAGTTGTGAGTTGTGGTGGGGAATTTGACTTAGGTTTGCGAGTTTTGTCGTAGTGAGTTGTGCTGGCGAGTTACGAGCGTGGCAAGGTGGTGGTGAAAGTGACAGTTGTGTTGACAGTCGCTATAATGTTTGTAATTGTGATGGAGTGAGCACAGAGCACGAGTGAGTGTGGCCTTTTCTTTGACTTACGAAGGCCCCAATGTATAACCTAGATGAGACCGTCTATTGAGAAATGAAGCCTGCAAACGACCCATTGTCAGAAGGTGGAAAAATGTGTTTCCAAGACTCTCATTTCCAGGTTTAAGAATATTTTTTATACTCAAACCAGAAGGAATTAATGTTGATTCTAATACCTTATCTTAAACTTGCAGTCGTAGAGTATAATGAGAGAAGTCAAAACAATCTAAACTGTCTTGTATATAGATTTCTTTCAAAAATTTTAATTATAGACATTAAAAGATATATTCACTTGAAGTAACATGATATGCAAATTCTAATTTTGCAACAAAACTAACTAAACCCATCCTAACAAATCTTTCCAAAAAAAAAACTGTGATGAGGTTTAATTCTTTAGATTTATTGAAATATAGCTTTAGTGGAAATACTTAAATTTCGTGATGTTGAGTGAAAACTAATATTTATTAGGTCACCTTGTTTGGCAAAATGATCCTTGTTGAATAAACCGGGTCCACAAACTCAGCTTAAACATAATAACATACACAGTGCGTTTTTATTTTATTTTGTATAACATTCATTATAATTTTGGAAGATGATTGGAAAATGGTTCAATATATTTCAGCTGCTAATTCGACGTTGTTTCGTCAAATGAAAAAAAATGAAATCTAAAAAAATATATCTGAGTATGTAATAATAATAATAATAATAATAATAATAATAATAATAATAATAATAAAATTATTTTTAGTATTATTTGAAAAATACATCCCGGCATAAAAATCGTGAAGTCAAAATGAAATAAACATGAGATCATAAACAGCGTCTTTGTTCGAAAGTAAATTGTTATTTTTAAGAATATATTTTTGAGAAGCTTGAAAATTTGGCAGGGAAAGAAAATGTGATGCGTGAAGGAGGGTGATTATAGAGGAAATATAATGAGATTATACGTCAGTGAGTGGGACTGGATGACGGGAGAGAGAATTGGGAGAAAGAGAGGGAAGAGGAGAATGGGAGTAAGAAGAGTTACGAATGAAGAGCAAATTACAGGCAAAAGTGCTGTATAATCCTACGGGTTTAGCGATCCTTCATAATTATAATAATAATAATAATAATACAGGAAAAATTACTGTTTGTACTGCCCTTCCTAGCTGCTTTATAATCCCTACTGCTTTAGCGCTTCCCCCTTAAAATGCACTACACCTGCTAAAGCTGCTGCAGAGAATTTTTTATCAAACATAATCAGCACTATCAGTGCACTATCAGTCCACTATCAGTGCACTATCAGTGCACTATCAGTGCATACATTTCGATTTTTTCTAGAAAGATTAAATAGTACTCAAATTATTAGCTTTTAAAATAGTGAAATTGAGTTAGACGATGAATGCTCGCTCTTCCGGGTTTTGAGCCTCTGGTCTCCATTATCATGGGGGCGCTCTAAACCCACAGGGATTGTGCAGCGCCTGGAGGAGGATATAGAAGGCATTCCCGCTCATTTCAGGAAACTGGAGAACAGATCCAATTCCCAAGATCAAGAGCCCCTCACCAGCGTCAAAGAACCTCCCTTGAGGGGTGTCCACTCCTAAGAGGTTCGCCTTTGTCCCGTCTCATTACCACTGATCTGTGCCTATTCATGGCAGCAGTAAATAATTGTTTCTTTACCGACTTTCTGGCAGTTCTGTCAACTTGAGCAATGGAACAATCGAAGAATCAACATTTGCGCCAGCTAAAGAGAATTCCCTCATTAGATCTTTACTGGTTTTCTAGGGATCATTCACACTATTACTCATGATGACCTTGTCATCGTCAGGTTGTGCCTCGCGTTTTCTTCCACATCTTCCTTGATGCAGTACTCTACAATCACCAGTGTCGTAAGCTTTCTTTAGAATCTGACCAACAGGCGATCTGTCTGATACTTAAATCAGCATGTTTTCTAAGAGCTACGATACTTCTACGATTCCATTATGAATTTCAGTAGTAATCATGAACTGAAGGGAAGAATTTGCTGGAATAGCCTTAGAGAACAACAGCTGTTGTAGCACTGACGAGAGTCGCAGGGTAATACCTGGATGGTCGCTAGAAGACGGTAGCAAACTCTTCTGAAAAGAAAAGAACCCAAGGTACATTAATTAAGCCGGAGACTAAGACTTTTTATGAGATAGTCATAAAATTTAATCCTGTTCCAATTAATTTGGACACTACTGTAGAATATATATCAATTACACTTTTTGACATTTCTTCGTACAGTTCATCCTCCAGGATAAATAGTATAATACAGAATTATAGCGATCTAAGGAACTACAGTATGTTCCACACTGCCAGACGTAAACTACCTATTTATGTTATTTCGTTATTGTCAGTTAACTATATGTTAATATAGGCTAGGTTACGTTACTAACTTAACCTAGCCCAACTTACCCTAAGTTAACTTAACTTAATCTTATCTAGCTCAACCTAAATGTAACCTAGCTTACCTGAAACTATACCACCCGAATCTTAACCTAATCAAGGACTGCAATGCGTCCGATTCATGTGTTTGTGCCTCCCTGTTTTTTACTGACTGCATAGATGCCCTATTCTCATTTCTCAATCCTGACGTTGTAGCAACACAGGTGTAGAATCTTATTGTTCACTCTCTCTCTCTCTCTCTCTCTCTCTCTCTCGCACACATAGACTCTATCTTTCATTTTTCTCTTTCACTTTGTCTCTCTGTAACTAGTTTCCCCGAGTTCTTTAGGCTGGAGAGATCAATTCGTATTCTGGCTGCAGTTGCAGTCTACTCCGGGCTAAGAGACTTCGTTTCTCAATATTATTTTTTGTGGGGGTTTTGTAACTTTTGCTAAAGGAAAATAAGCTGTCCAGTTTTCACGAAAATACTGAACAAATAGTTACTAGCTGAGAGAGAAGTGATATATTCTTTTTTATTTGTGAATCTGCTGGTGAGTCTTATTTTGTCCTTTTATATGTATGTTATCAGTTGTCAAAAGCAGTTGTCCATAGATTATTGGCCTTTTTTTTATTTTTTTATGTATGTATGTATGTATGTATGTATGTGTGTGTTAGTTACCATTTTGTCCTAGGCACATGTCGATTAGACACTAGGCCTGTTGTATGTATGTGTGTGTGTGTGTAACGAAACACTTCGAAATGTTTCGGCCCCGCCGGGAATTGAACCCGGGCCCTCCGTGCGTGAAGCAAGAGCGCTAGCCACCATGCCATCGGGGCGTGTGTGTGTGTGTGTGTGTGTGATAAACAGTTAAACAGTCACGTTCACAAAGAATCAAACCAAAATCATTAAAACACAGAGTCTAGCATCCCTTTGTCTCTTTTTTCCTGATTTGGACACAACTATTATATCAATTTCGGTCTTTCCTGAAATGATCTGTGTATTAAAAGATAAAATTAAACGAAATTCATAATAAAAAAATATCTGACGTTCTGTTGGGAGGCTGAACGTGGCAAAAACAACGCAGTATTCAATGACGAAGGTCGGTTTCTCAACGACCTTTAAATCAACCATGTAAACACGTTTTACTATGAGGATGGGATAAAATATTACCTCTCGAACACCCATATCTTCACACTAGATGTTCAGCTCTCCAATTCTTGAACACACTAATCCTAACACTCAGTGTTCTGCTGTTCATGTATATGGTGTGTCGTTCTATGCTTCCAGCCTTTACACCTAGTGTGCCTGTGTGACTCCAGACTCACTTCAAGGAAACCCATAAAGATGCTGTAACTTCTAAACCCATATTGTAATATGGAAAAAGACATGTACACTTCAGGATATTTATTAGAGGAAACGTTTCTCCACGAATGGCTTCCTCTAGTAAATATCCTGAATACTTAAGTGTCTTTTTCCACATCTTGTTCCTTATTGTAATGCTAGACGATATCCGCATGGTTCTGCTGAGGTCCCCGAGCTCAGGAAGACAGATTTCATTACCCTAAGTGTAAATCCAGTTTGTGTGATGGAGTGTAGCAGCGAAACCATCCTGTGTGATGGAGTGTGACAGGGGAAGAAAAATACCATCCTGCTTGACGGGAGTCTTAGGCATATAGAGTTAGCTCTTTCTCTAACTTTCTGAGATGTAATATAGATCAGGGTAGCCTCGGAATGAAGCATATCCTAATTTGAGAATATATTTTTTTCTGTACCTGATTTAAAGTCCGTCTCTTTCAAAGGCATCTTCATACAGATGTCTTGATCACTATACCTGGTTTCAGGACTGATGAAGCCACCCGTGGAGAAACGTTTCATTTAATAAATGTCCTGAATTGTACACAGATGTTCTTTTCTACAGTTTGTAGGTATCACCAAACCATTTGCAGTCGCATCCTATTTTCCTCTGACCTAACCCGATTACTTGCGATTTTTCAGATGTATGTGAGCTTTACGGGTTTAGCGTAGAGATGTATCGGATGTGAAAATTTAAATATCCGCGGATGCGGATGTGTATGAGGATGTCTTACTTATTTTGTGGATGCGGATGCATATGCGGATATCTGTTTACAGTAAAATGCGGATGCGGATGTAAGCAATTGTGCGGATGTTCCGCGGATGCGGATATCCGATGCATATCTAGTTTAGCGTTGCCCCAGGATTATAGTTATAGAAATAATATAAATAATAATAATATGAAGAAAAGACAAACGTTGCAGATCAAGCTTTTATTTCAACAACTTTCTGCTGTATCTAGAGTTTTATCAAGGCATGTTTAGCTCTATGTAGAGATTTACGAAGCCATGCTTTGCTGTGTAGAGCTTCAAGTTATGTCGATTTATCAAATTACGTTTCGCTCTGTGTAGGTCTTTATCAAGCCATGTTCCAAATTTATCTGGTCATGTTTTACTGTGTAGAGCTTAATAAAGTAAAATTTCGTTCTGTGTAGAGCTTTATGACGTTCTTTGGTGCCATAATGAAACAATTTAGAACCCTCTCGCGTTCAGAGGGACGCCACTGATCCCTATGCCTTACGACCTCTCTTCCCATTTTTATTCTCTCCTGCGATATCTGTGGAAACATTTACTTCTGACGGATATTCATGAGTTACCCGTCCACCGTAAACATCACCAGGAGTAACTTTAGCCATAAAGTTGCCCGAGGTGGCTAGTTATGGCTGGTTGGAGAAACAGCTGTGATGAAGAGGCGTTCTCCATTCCTTGACCGTTAATGGGGAGACTGTGAGGTACTCTCTCCTGTACGGTTATCGCTTCCCCATGAATATAATAGTACGGATTGTTATTATTTTCGATTTAAAATTGAGTGAATGTTAGGAGCAACTAAGACAACACAAAGAGAGGCAGGATTACCTTCCTGCATTCCCTAGCAACGACTCCACGTGTCCCAACACAACCAAATTCCACTTCCCACCACTCCACCAAACCCTCACCTGTCACCAAATACACTTCATACCCAAAACCCACCTGCCAATATATAATCAAACCACTCCTGTCACCACACAGCCAAACTTAACCCAAAGAATAACAAGAATGACAGTAGATTTTCACTCAACTAGAATAGGTAATTCATTTGTCCCTCTCTACGTAATGCGCAGGAAAGGCATCAAAACAAAATCTACAAGTGACTAATGTGCTTTTTATCTCCTATATGTTTCACCCTTCCATTAATTTAATATTAACACAAGTATGTATTAAGAAGGTGGGGAAGTATTTCTGGCTTACTTCTCATACACTCGCCATATGTTCCATGAACACTACGGGAAAAATGCAAAGTGGTCGTGTTCAAGCATGGAGTAAGAAAATGCGTAGGAATGTAAGTTTTCTAATGGGGGGATTATGGATATAAGGGTGATTGGGAAAACGGAACGAGCTGAAAAGAAATGATATCTAAGAGTTTTGAGTTGTACGTTAGGTCAAGTACAATGAGAGATAAAAGTATGTGTTGGTGTGTGGTGGTGCGTGTGTTGAGTGGATGAGGTGTGGGTGCATGTTAGTGTGGGGTGTGTGAGGTACAGATGAAAACGATGAATTGTGGAGAGAGTTGGGCGTGTGGCTGCATGTTGCCCGAAGAAACCAAGAGAGCAGGAGATAAATGACCGGGAAATATGCTACAATGAATGAGAAGGAGGAGAGAAGGAAGAAGAGAAGATATAATGGTAGCGGAGGAGGAGAGAAATGATAAACGGAACTATATTCGTATCTGACTGGAGTTGTGTTGGTCATCTTGACGAGGCAAGAACTTACTGAGGCAAACCATGTGCAGAGTTAATTAAAATTTGTGGCCTTTACAAACTGTGAATAAACGAATAGATAGACGGGAGGCTTGAACCATGGTCCCAGAACTAGCAGGTCCAACTGCTGCTGCTGCTGCTGCTCTTCCATCTACACTCCACCTCTAAAAGTCATCTCTCCAACGTTGTTCTCATCCTTTTTACACACACACACACACATATACGCACACGTACGCGAGCGTGCTTTTAAAATAAGCTCCACGGAACCCCATATGGCGTAGAGAGCCCATGGCCACAACTTTTCCTCTCTGTCTTAAAGCAGAGCTACGAATCCTCCACCTTATTCTCATTTTACAGCGTTCCTTTTCTAACGCAATTCCCAGGCATCACTTTCTGAACGTTTCTCGCAATCAGAACATTTTTTTCTTTCTTTTAACAATAGGTTAGGTTACATAAACCTATAAAAACGTACATTAAACACGTAAAAGAAATAAAACTTATTAATCCTAGTGTGAGGATGTAACCATCCTAGTTGACATTTTATTAATCAGTAAAACTTATTAATCCTGGTGTTTGGATGCAACTATCCTAGTTGATATTTTATTAGTCAGGAAAAAACTGTGTGAAGTTAAAAGTGTGTGAGAAAAGTAAAATTGCATTATGAGCAAAGGAAATCTGTTTTGTTAGTAAAGCTGTTTTGTTAGCAAATCTGTTTTGTTAGTGAACTATAGCAGCTTTGTGAGCAAAGCAAAGCTACTTACTGGGCAAAGTAAGCTGCTTTGTCAGCAAAGTAAACCTACTTTCTGGGCAAAGTGAGGCTGCTTTGTAAAGAAAGAACAGCTGGTGAGTGAGTTCATCCCAAATCGCCAGATGCTATGCTACGTCAACATCCAACCCAGAACCGTGTAATCAAAAAGAAATATACGAACTCATTTGTATCACGTCGACCGACAGGAAGCAACACGGCAGAGGTGGCCCACAAAACGGGGGACAAAATCATGGACAATATACGCAGAGGGGAGACGAAATAGGACCAAAGCCTCCCAGAATGTGAGGAGCCATGAAGCCCTGCGAGGCACCGTAAAAATCCACGAAAAATTTGACACGTGTAAAGAAGATGTCACATTTGTTGTGGTGAAACAGGAAGGTGTGAGTCAGGACGAACCGTATTCCCTCACCTTATCACTAACACTTTCATGTGTGTGTGTGTGTGTGTGTGTGTGTGTGTGTGTGTGTTGTGAGTGATTTTACTAATGTGTCGCCTTGTGTACGAAAGCGTGACGGGAATTTCATGTCTGCCTCTGCATGAGCAATTTTGATATGAATGTTACGGTGAGACATTGTTTTTAATGTCTTTTATCTTGTGCACATTATACTGGTGTACACAATGTTAGCACGTAGGTTTAAACCCCTGTATGCACTCCTAGTCTACACATTATACCCATGTAAACACCGCTTGCTTACGAACGAAAGCAAGAAATCTCTTTCCGTTTCTTTATCGAAGCCATAAGCTAGACAGGGAGAGCCCCGTGCGGAGTCAATCTGATCCAGAGAGGTAAAAAAAAAAGCACAATGTATAACACAAAACTTCCACTGAGTATTTTCGAAAGGGGAACTTTAAATTGATGCCTGATTTTTTTTCCTCCCAACTTTTTATTTAGTTTTAAAGACCTCATCCCACTGGCTTCAGATTTTCAACACTGGCTTACATGTGAAAGTGGCCCTATGACCGAAGATGTAGAATCCATTCCAAGAAATGACCTCGATAACTTCCAAAACCCTGTGCAGCAGGTCTCTAAACATTTAAAAACTAAAGGTTCCTCCTCATTCGACAACGGCGGAGAGTGAAATTTAAGAGCGCAGATGAACATCTAAAAAAAATTATGTGTAAAGTAGCGTTAACAGTTTACTCGAGTTAAATCAATATTTTTGAGTTTACCTCCTTTCAATGTCTTCAATATTTAATAGCTGGTGCATCTTACAGACAGGATAGTATCAGGTAAGCTTAGTTTGCCTGCACGCAAATTGTCAGTATTCTAAATTATTTAAAAAAAATCTTGGAATAGTTTAGACTGTGTAGATACAAATTTGAAAAGTGACATTTCATTGTGGCAACGTTTAGCTCCTGGAGAGCGAAACGTTGCCACAGTAAAATGCCACACTAGTTGCATCTGTATACATTTATTTAACATTTTGTCAGTAATTCTACCATTATTACTTTATAGTTTGATGCATTAAGCCCACTTGAAGGAACATCCTTTGATGACGGGGAAGCGGCTCTCTTTTCAAGTTATTGAGACTGCCATCTCTTCTGTCTTGAATCAAGCCTGGTAACCTCCCATGTTCTAAGTGGTGTGTTGGCACTTGGAGTATTTTTTCTAGCGCTTTCCCATGAAAACAGTAATAACATTGAGCTGTGATGTCTGTACACTTCTGGCAAGAGAGCTATTGAATGAGTAATGGTGAATGTGTTTCCTTTTATTTCTGTCACTCTGCCTCGGTGGGAGACGACTGTGTTAAAAACAACAACAAAAATAATAATAATAATTATAATAACGATGATAATAATAATAATAATAATAATAACGATAATACAACAACTATACTACTACTACTACTAATAATAATAATAATAATAATAATAATAGTCTACCACCTATCTTTCTCTCATATCTGAGGTCACTTTGCCGAATTTCACCGTTCACAGACATTAGCAATATACTGGTGTTCTTCATTGCCCCTGCAGGATGAGTGTGGGTGAAGGAGTGGAGCGTCGGTTTGTTGTGTTGCTGCCGTGACTCAGAGGTAAATACGGTGTGCATTAGACCTGCCTTTCTCACCGTGGCCGCTTAAGCGAATAAAATGATTCCGTTATGAATCCGTTATTCACACAAACGCAGAGGGGAAGGCTGCTTATGCAAATGAACCCCTCTGATGTACATCACATTAAGGAGATTTGTGAGGGGAGCACAATGAGGAACGTGCAATTAAGACCACACAATGTGGGATTTATGTATTGTTTGAGTTGTATTTCAGGTAATCGTTAATTTAGGAAATAATTTTGTATGTTTTGTTTTCAAGGGGAGTACACTGAGCATCGCTGAATGTTTTATGAATGTGTTGGAGACTATTAAAATGATGTCGCTTCTGCTATTACTAACAGCTTATAACTTTGAGAAAATGTAATCTAGGAGATTGGAACGTATTTTTTTTATCAATGTTGTCTTGAAGGAACTGATGAAGCTGATGCGCACACATACACACACACACACACACACACACACACACACACACACACACACACACACACACACACACACACACACACACACACACACACACACACACACAAACACAAACAAGAGCACGCGCGTGCACGTTGAGAATCAGTATGGAGCCCACACTTATGAGTCTTGCTCAGAAACTCGAGAAGGTTCATGAGTTTGGAACAAGACTAGTCCGGAGCTGAGAGCAATACACTGTCATGAGAGATAAAGGAAGTGAGCTTAACGGCCTATGAAGAGATAAAGACCAGAGAAGACACCATTACGGCGTAGAAAATGCTGAGTTGTGGCACTCGGGTTATGACACGGAGCACCAGGAACAAGGGAACTCAGATGGAGGTTAGAGAAACAGATGATGCACAGTGACGTTGAAAAGTAATTTTTAGTATCAGGGTGGCCGAAGATGGGAACGAGTTTGCTGAGAATGTGATGGAGGAAAATTTCACACAGTATTAAAAATACTCGACATCCAGAATTAAAAATACTGTGTGTGATAAAATCCAAGAGGTCAGAAATGAGTAATGCTCACCGATGTGTGTAAAGAGGCGGGGCCAGGTTACACAAACCTTGACAATAAGAGGCTCTCTACCGAGGAAGGATCCATCAAAGGAGGAGAAGGTTGAAAACTGAGCACCCAGCCGATTCACAGAGACTCGGGGAAACTCTTATTCAACGTCAGATTATTCAGGATGCTGAATCAGCTAGACAACAACACAATAGAAGTGGACTCCATGCAGGGAGCATTCAGACGTGAAGTTGATAAAGTACTAATTCGCTTCAATCTAAGAGACGAACACAAAAGCTAGAATTCGTCCATTTTATATTTAAATAGAAAAATATCTACACATGCACCATATAAACAAATAAACTACTGAGGAATCTCTCTGGAAGCACATTAGTGGTGAAGCAGTTAGAGATGAACGTTTGATAGCTTCATCGCGAGTATGCCACAGCAGGGGGCTGTCAAACTCACATTCACCCTGTCCATCTGAGCGTGAAGTAAATATATCGTAAAGACACGCTCAGTCAACAAGCACGTCGTATTTTTTTTCAATAGGTATTTGTCAGTTTAAAACATCCATAAAGCGGGTATGATTTCGAAAGCAAAATTTGCGTGAGATCGATGAGGTAAGGTGATCCTCGAGCGCTGATGGTGCTTGCATTATACATGTAAACATATTCAGCATTTGGTGCGGTTGTTTACATTCAGATGGTGCCGCACTGAGCCTCACCACGAACGATGCTCCACTTTAGGCCGCAAGACTAAGCTCATAATCCCGTCATATATCACCCTTTGTGTGGGATAATGTAGTGCACTTTTACCTTTATTGTTAAGTCAGTGATCCTGTAGACAGATATAATAGGGAATTATCAGTAAATAAAAAAACGAAAGCCATTTAAAATGAATCCATCAGTCTAAATGGCTGCCTACCCCCTTACCCCACCCTGTTTTATGTTCAGCAAATATCCCCAGAGAGAGATTACAATGGGTACCCATAGGAGCGAGGCCGGGGGATGCTTTCAAGCAGATTAAATGTGGAAATATTGCTATTCGCTGTCTTGTGTACTGAGCAGTGGTAGAGAGAACCTTCTGAAAGGCTAAGGACGTCAGTTTCTGTTGAGAGAGAACTCGGCATGGTAGGCTACTGTTTATCTTGGCCGAAGAGGTTGTAGCAACTGTTTGTGTTAGCCTTCGCTTGATCGAGATGCTGTTTGTGCTGGAGACGGTGCGCAATGATGCTGCTCACGTAAGCCATTGACAAATAGGATACTACAGAGAATAATAATGCCTCTAACATGTGTGACTTGTATTGCTCCTAATTTGGCTAAGCTTACAGTTTATTTTGGCTAAATTTAGAGATGCTTTTTAAAAAATTATATAATAGTTGAAATAAGCGTAGGATTATTATAGACAAACAGTGGTAACAAATTACGTAGCTTAAACTAAGGATGAACCAGCAAAAAAAAAGAGAATGATATATTTCCAGTTCATGTCCATTGTTTTGTATCTTAGTCATATGTAAGTATGAATGTAGGCATGTAAATATATATATATATATATATATATATATATATATATATATATATATATATATATATATATATATATCCCCCAAATATGAAGACCTTCCCTCTTGCTATAACTTCATCCCAATAGGGTCGGAGACCCATGGAGTAAGTGTGCTCTAAAGTTTCTCAAGGAGCTGGGTGGAAAACTCATCATAGAAACCAAGGACCACAGGGCGACCAGCTTCCTCTTTCAGAGACTCAGTGTTGCGATCCAGAGGGAAAATGCCTGCAGTATTCTGGGCACGCGGCCCACTGCCGGGAGTTGGACAAGTATTTGACATGTAGCTCTGAGTTGTTATCTATGTTGTTTTACTCCCCATTGTATTTTGTCTTGAAATAAAGTTGTATATATAATAAATTTTTATATATATATATATATATATATATATATATATATATATTGTGTGCTTTTGTGTGTGTGTGTGTGTGTGTGTGCAAAAATTAAATTCGCTAACAAACGATACTAAATGCGATACAAAAGGCCTTTCGTGTTGCAATCAACACATCAGGAGCTTGCAATGTTGCAGAATTAGTAAGAAATCCAGGAAGATCCATTCGAGGGAACGACTCTACTCTCTCTCTCTCTCTCTCTCTCTCTCTCTATATATATAAATTTTTATATATATATATATATATATATATATATATATATATTATATATATATATATATATATATATATATATATATATATATATATATATATATATATCCTAGGTGGTAGGTTGGTAGACAGCAACCGCCCAGGGAGGTACTATCGTCCTGCCAAGTGAGTGTAAAACGAAAGCCTGTAATTGTCTCACATGATCGAAAAGTAGCTCTGGACCTGTGTTGTTCCTCTATTACAATCAGCAGTACGCTACTGGGGTCCAAGACTAACCACAATAATTTTATTTAGCAATGTGAACGTTTCGTATATCATAAATCAAAACGAAAATCTTTAAAGTTTATGCCGTGGTGTCTCATGCAGCAACGTATATATCTTCTTCGCTGATGCACTCCCTCTTTCTTGCGCAAATTTCTAATGACTAAAGCGGACTGGAAAAATGGGATTAGTAAACATATTATCCATGCCTGTGATGTAAGTATTTTTTACTCGAAATGACAATAATCCCTTAATTTGTTATCAGTGAGTCATGCTTGACTGTGCATACATAACACTGATTAGATGTTTTCTCTAAAAACATTATCTTTCTGCATGCCAGGGCTGAATACAGAGATAATTTTTAGTCATGGATTATGATAGGTCACTAGGGGTCATCACTAGTTAAGAAAGGAACATGACAGGTGAAGAGAAGATCCTCCCATGATACGGGTCATTAAAAATCCCATTAAAACATCAGAACAAGGAGCACCATCGTAGTTACCATTAAGTCACGAATATATCACCATGGTCATTAGTCATAATCATAGTCATTAGTAGTGACGAGCTGCTTCTAGTGAGGTTACGAGCCAAGTTAATCAAATCCACAGGTCCTTATAGATGCCGGGATTGCCTTCACAATTTACGGGTTATTGCTTAATGTGAAGGCATCGCAGTTGAGGGTTTCCTTATACACATCTTCAGTAAAAGGTGTGAAATGGTCTATGAGTTAGTAGGAAAGAGTAAACCAGTTAGTGACTAGTTAAGGGGCAGTACCAGTGGGTGATATTCTAACTACTGATGGTTACCACTAACTCGAAACGAGTCAACAGTTTTAAAGCTATAACTGTGCATCACGCATGAAGAGACGTAGTTAGAGTGATTAACAGGAAACCTTTAAAGACTATTATAATGAATAAACTCCTGCAAGTTTCCCCTTAATGACAGGAAACACCTTGAAAGTGCAGGTCGTCTACCAGTGCATTAATCACGCTCAAAGAGCACTTAACAAGGCAGTTCTGCTAAAGAGAACCTCTTAGCATTGCCGAGACTCGCTACTTAACAACCCAATGCTCAGTGAATCTGCACCACTAGGAGTTTATACATATATATATATATATATATATATATATATATATATATATATATATATATATATATATATATATTTCTAAATCTTCATTAATCCTGTTTTTCCTATTATGTTAAAAATTATTAATAATAATAATAATAATAATAATAATAATAATAATAATAATAATAATAATTATCAGTGGATTTCCATTAAGCTTCAGACACGTTCCACTAATTTTTGTAATCATTTGCAACCATTTTAACCTTTTGGGTGGAATAATGATTTGTATTTGTAATAACATTTTTCATTATCAAACGGCAAAATAAAACAATAAAACATTTACGCTGTTAAAACAGCACCTCCGGAAAAGTATTTTTTGTTAAGGCAGAACTGGGTAGTGGTGGTGGGTGTTAGTACTGTGGGTGGAGCAGTGATGTACCTGTGGCCAGTTTCAAGAGTCCTATTCTATCCCTGTCCTGCCTGATCTCCTCTTCGACTTCTTGATCAACCTCAGGTATCTGCTGCCGCCGGCTGCTTGGGAACCAACTAAACAACCACACCCTGGCTGATCTGGCACTCTGCAGAAATTAGTTATGCAATGCAATTCAGATGAATCCTAGAGATATTTGCAACTGCAACCCTCAAAACGTTTTCAATATTTTTTTTGAACTTGCATTTTCCTTCTTCTCTATTCATTATTATTTTAGAGTACAATGAACAAGTGAACTAGCAGCAGCAACACTTACAGCAAGAGGCATTCTTGAGCTTCCCCAGCGCTCAGACGTCATGTCTAAAGCAGGGGGTGACTCCAAAAGGATCCTGTAGTGCTTGCTGCCTTTGCACCTCCTGACATCGTCTGCTGCTATGCAGCTGCCACACCCTTCGAGCCCAGTGTGGGCGGGGTTTATGTCAGCCCAAGGTGCCTAGCTTCTCTTTCCGAGCCCCGAAGGGGCGGGGAATAGGACTAGGCCTGGGGACAGCTGGTCCCAGAAGACGAGGAGGTACTTGTACCACCTCCCATGGCAGACATTGGTCTGAGACACTCCCGAGAAAGAGAGCCAAGGCTGGGCCGGTATAATCGCCCGTTCCGGGCGTTTATACCGGCAAATCTACATTATTATTATTATTATTATTATTATTATTATTATTATTATTATTATTATTATTATTATTATTATTATTATTATTATTATTATTATTATTATTTTATTATTATTATTATTATTTTTTTTTTTTTTTTTTTTTTTTTATTATTATTTTTTTGTTGTTAATGAGAAAGAGCTAAACCTGGGGAATGGATTAGGTGGAAGGCTAAACATGGAGAGTTAAAGTGAACATTGGTCAGGTTGAGTATTGAAAATGTTCACCGGAGTGGTTATTGCCTGTGTACTATATATTAAAAAACGATAACCCCCACCCCTCCGTCCTTCAGGGAGACCTACTTCAATGGTGGTGAAGGGATATTGGGCCCAGGAGCCCCAGCTTCCCTCCCATTGCTTGGATCAAATCTAATTACCTCCCGTTTCCATGAAAACAATAGAATGATTACCTCTGACGTAACTTGTCAAGTTGGTTTGATAGAACTTTTGTTTGTAATTCAAGCTGTTTTGGTAGAACTTTTGTGATTAAAGCCTTTTGTTGAACTCTTGTTTGTGAAATCAAGTTGTTTTGGTAGAACACTTGTTTTGTGATGCAAGTTGTTTTGGTAAACACTTATTCTTGATTCAAGTTGTTTTGGTAGAACACTTGTTTGTGATTCAAGTTGTTTGTTGTTACAAGGGTGAGGGGTCAGACAGACTAACGTGCGTATATCATCCTTAATGTCTCCTCGTGGGGGTTAATATCCGAAGCAGAACACGGCTATAAACTTTAAAGATAATCAAAAGTCAGGAAACTCAATCTGCAGTATATCTCTCCTCTCTCCCTCCCTCTCTCTCTTCTCTCTCTCTCTCTCTCTCTCTCTCTTCTCTCTCTCTCTCTCTCTCTCTCTCTCTCTCTCTCTCTCTCTCTCTCTCTCTCTCTCTTCTCTCTCTCTCTCTCTCTCTCTCTCTCTTTCGTCCTTCCTTGACTCAAATAAGACTGACAATGTCCCCAGTCCTTTCACTTACTTTTCTTTCTGTATCTCCTCCTCTTCCTCCTTCTCTTCTTCCTCCTCCTCCTCTTCTTCTTCCTCCTCCTTTTCTTCTTCCTCCTCCTCCTCCTACGTATATTCCATTATCTCATTTAATCCAGAGAGTGTGACACATGTGTTTTGATTAAGGGGAAACATCAGTCAGGTTCCCCATAATTATAAGGTGATACATTGTTGATGGAAAGATACAAATACGTGTTGCTGGAAGTTGTCACGTAGGTGTTGGAAGGAGTCACGTAGGTGTTGGAAGGAGACACGTAGGTGTTGGAAGGAGACACATAGTTTTGCTGGAAGGAGACACATGTTGGAAGGAGACACAGAGTGATTGGTAGGAAACTAATAGATGTTGAAAAAGAAACATAGGTGTTGGTGTTGTAGTGACGTAGGTACCAGAAGGAAACACTCAGGTGTCGATGAACCTGTTGAAGCATGATATAGTCACCGATAAACCCGTAGGGGCCATATAATACTTAAGGATAATTACAAGGAGAGGGGTAGCTTCAATTCCATGGTTGAAGAGCCCTTCACCAGCATAAGGGGCACTAACTCTGAAGGGACAGGAGAGAGAGGAGGCTTGAGGAAGAACAAGGGAGGGATCGAGACAGCAGCAGGAGATACAATATATGTCTCGTATATCAGCCTGAAAGTACCCGAGATTCTCCACAAATTAGAGCGACGGCCGTAACATGTCTGACTGTAAGGGCAGCCAAGAGATGTTGGTATAATACACACACATGTGGGATGCCATCTACTTCTGAATGTACAGTCTCTATTGTGTGGAGATTTATGTTCTTTGTGTGCGTGAGCGTGTGTGTGTGCGTATATATATATATATATATATATATATATATATATATATATATATATATATATATATATATATATTCTGTAAACTAAGGCTTTCAAGTATCCATTTTGCGCCAACTTTTCCCATATTGTTCCTGACCAACTTGTACTTACCTACCTGAGTTTGATGGGATCGACTCTTAGCTCCACCTCGTAATTCTTCTGGACCAACTTTATTGATTCTCTTCTTGAAAGATACGATCATACCTGCTCCTGAAACTGAGTGTGTAGGTGATGCTTAGCCTTCAGGGCCCGAATTACACTTACTCTCGAAACTGTGTGTGTAGGAAAGAGGTTAGTCTAAGTGTCTCTTCCTGTATTTTTAAGTGTATTTGGGTGTACATTCGGGTATATACGTTAATAATGGCAGTGCGCGGGGGGATCTGCATATGTATGTATGCAAATTCGATTGCTCCTGCCTCAGTGGGCGAAAGCAAGAATTTGGATGAGAGCTTAGATGTGTTTACGTTTGTTGGGAGAGAGATATTGAAAGTGAGAGTGAGGGTAAAAGTGACTGAAAGTGTGGAGGAAAGTGAGAGAGATAGACTGATAGTGAATATGAGAGCGTGAGGGTTTAAGTGATAGTGATACTGAGCGTTAAAGTGAAACATTGATAATGATGGGAATAATAGAGAGAAACTGAGAGAGAGAGAGAGAGAGAGAGAGAGAGAGAGAGAGAGAGAGAGAGAGAGAGAGAGAGAAAGAGAGAGAGAGAAGAGAGAAGAGAGAGAGAGAGAGAGAGAACAGAAACAGACATACAGAGAAACAGAGAGTCACAGAGAGGAGTGAATTACTTGGAGAGGAGGGGAAAGGGAGAATGGAAAGAGGGTAAGCGAAAAAATGGAATAGGACAGGAGAGGATGGAAAGACGAAAATAGACGAAAAGGAGAAGAAAACCCTACAAGTTTAGTGCTTCCGTATAATAATAATAACATAATAATAATGAAATATTAATAAAAATAATAATAATAATAATAATAATAATAATAATAATAATAATAATAATAATAATATAATATTATTAATAATAATAAGTAATAATAATAATAGGCTAATGTTGCTGACAGGAAAATATAAGTATTAGCGTTACCATAATTTTTGGGGCCACAAAACAAGCTTTACATAATACCGAAAACAAGGTTTATGTAATATGTAAATTTATTATTATTGTTGTTATTATTTAATCTTTAATGACCTTTAAATTCCGGTTAATTGTTGTTATTTGTACTATTGTTATCGTGCTCATTACCTGTGATACAGTGTCACTCATTTTATGGTTATTATATTATACAAGATATTTACCTGCCATGCCTTTTTTCACTATTCAATAATAATAATAATAATAATAATAATAACGAAAATTTTTAATAATAATAATATTCATGATAATTTTAATAATAATAATGCAGTTAATAATAATAATAATAATAATAATAATAATAATAATAATAATAATAATAATAATAATAATAATAATAATAATAATAATAATAATAATAGACTTAAGGGGTTTTAATTCCATTTACATATGAATCACTATGTCAAACCTCTCCTCTGTTGTCTGATTTATAGCTCCTGTTCACCCAGCAGTGAAGGACACATACAGCTAAAGGAGACCTTAATTTTTTTTTACTACGTTTCACCTGCATAAGACGTTATCTTGTTATCTGGACTAGTTTTACTTTATAAAGGCTCGTGTAGGCGAAACGTCAAACTAATAAAAATCTCTTTGTTTTTCGTATGTCGCTCTTGTATCGAGGTGCTTGAGAGAGAGGCAAAAGAGTTGTTTAGTGGATCTCAATTTGAGAGTCCTTGTAGGTCATACTACCTACAATATGTTGCTATGTATGATAATCTATGTAACTGTATTTGTGTATACCTGAATAAACTTACTTATAGCCTGTGAATGAATTAAGAGAGGATAAAAACTCTCAGCTAAGAGTTTTTATCCTCAAAGATTACAGGCAACATTTGTTTAAAATCCGTTTCTGCAACACAAACACACAGCTATATTATATTTGCGTGAAGCTCTTCAAAATAGCTGAAACTAACATTCCCTTCCCCAATCATACACAACAACGTACGATATGCAACTAAGTTCTGTGAGGATGCAGTTCTCGAACTAGCTGAAACTAGCGCTTGATTCTCGTGCATAGCAGTCAAAGATCTATTATCAAGCAGCTTTTAAAGATAAATTGAGAGTCTGATCTTCGCATATAGCTATCATGACTTACGAAATCATATGTAACAACTCACGTCTATGTTCCCATAGCACCCAGTTCCTGACGGTTTGTTATACCCAGCTTCTGAGTGCCGTCCACAGCCACTGACACTTTAAGGCAGCCCAAATAAAAAAAAAATTCCTTTTTTCTCTAGACGGCCTCCCACTTACGGAGTGTCGCACAATCTTTTTGAAAATTCCTAACATCCTCTGGCAATATTTATCACTCCCCAGCTCAGCAACCAAACACAAGAACATTTTGGAAACAACGTAGAAGCGTTCATTTTCCCCCGTGTATTATAAACACAAAATAGTAGACAGAAGAATGCCATTGCCTTTAAAGAAAGCATTTTCCCATTGAGCGGGTGTCAGGCGAGTGGATGGAAGGACAGTAATGGGTGAAGGGAGAGTGAATGGGTGAAGGGAATGTTAATGGGTGCATAGAGTTTACGATCGTAAGCATTAGATGGCGAATATTTGGTAAGAAACAATGAAATATAATCACTAGCAAGATTTTATTTTGAACTAGGTTTCGCTCACGAGTGTTGTGAAGGCTCAGTCCTGAGCGAAACGTCGTCTAAAACAGTCTTGCTCGGCGTTACGTGTGTTTACACACACTTGCTGCCTTGTTGGCCCAGTCGCTAACATTTGGGTAAACGCGATATTAACTAATTCACAACCAATCCACGCATGGGAGTCCGACCTCACGAATAAAAATTCAAATGGGTGCTTACGCAATATGCACACAAAAAAGTAATTTCACCTAAAATAATATACCAGCAGAGCATATAAAAAAAATCCAACTATATCGGTGTCCGAAAAAACGGCAAAGGGTAATCAGTGTTATGTAAACATACATGGTACGTAACTCGTCTCTGTAAGCCTTGAAAATGAGTGACATAACCGTATATTCTCTTAATATGGGGGGAAAATTTGCCAGGAGCGTGATGAAGGAGATTAAGGATATATGTGTTAATCTCGGAAGATCCTGTAACTTACTGTTATTGTCCTGGAAATACAGAAATTGGGAAGCATTTTGCGCAGGGTCCTGCGGCCGGCGAAATGTCTGTTATTATTTTTACTTGGCAGCACATTTGCATGGGTGACATATTTTAGAGAGGTTGACACAGTCTTTACGAGCGAGGCATTTTCAGAAGCGAAACATTTTTACTGTCAAAATATTTACGTATGCTAAGCATTTTTTTGTGTCAGACATTTCCACACGCGAAGTATTTAAACGAGCGATACAGTCGCACAAGAGAAGCATTTACACAAGCATTATATTTTCGTGTTCCTAATGCCATGAGAAATAAGCCAAAAAAACCCACTTAGGACAGGAACCTCGTGACGACGTTTCGCCCCGTCCTGTACCACTTTCAAGTCACAAACGAGAAACGGCAACACATTATCATAACTTAGGTACATTTCGGTACCTCACAAAATACATCAGTGCCATTTAAAAGTGAAACAGTAAGGCAGCAACATCAAAGAAATAAAATTCAAAGGCACCAGAATTTTAATAAATGGAGCAGTGAAAGTGCGACGTAGGAAGTGTAGGGATGGAACAGAGGTGGAAGTTGGGAAAAAAAGGATAACAGCGGAAGGGGAAACAGAGGAAGGGAGAATAAACGGTACATGGTGGTTGATACAGGCAGAGATATTAGCTCTGTGTACAGGTGGTGGTGAGGGAGGTGCAGGTGGTGGTGGTGGTGCAGGTGGTAGTGATCGTGGACGTGCCCGGTGGTGGTGGTGACTGAGGTGCCGGTGGCAATGGTGAGGGGTTGCAAGTAGTGATGGTAATTGAGGCACGGGTGGTGATGGTGGTGAAACGAATGGTGATATTATTACTGGTATTAATGGTGATAGTGATGATGTTACAGGTAATGACAATGATGTTGTTGGCGATGACAGTGACACTGAGTGACCTGGAATATAATCTCATGGTGTCATACATTATGACTCCCAGACTGACTTTGTACAAATGCAACATAATACGACCCTTAACGTAGCATAGCACCACGAATGACATCTTTCTAGGGGGGAGGGGAGTGTCTTGTAGCTTATAAAGGACTCTTGATCCAAAGAACTGAAGCTGTCTACCCATTCCTTAAACCAAACCTAATTACTTTCCAGTCCGTAGGAGCATTTAGATCTTTCTTTTGAATATAATAATATTGGGGGTATGTCTCTCAGTATGCTTTCTCTAAAGGCGAGCACATCCTCTGGCCTCGACTGTAAACTTCCACTAATATCGAATAAAAGTCACAATACAGTGGAAGGAACAATTCACAAATAACCCATAGTATGGATAATTTTTCGGTCTGCCATGGACCATTATGAAGTCACAACTTCTGTGACGACTAGATAATAGTCCAGGACAGACCGAAACGTCGTCTAAAATCTCCTCTCTCCGAAGTGTGGGTTATTTGTGAATTCCACTAATGTCAAAGTCTTTGTCGAGCTCGGAACTTAAGGCTTATATATTGCAAATAAACAAAGCCAGTCAGAGGGTAGCACTATCGACCTCACAACTTACAACTTAGTACACACTCTTCCTTTGTTTTCTGGAGAAACAGAAGCTCCGTAACCTTTCCAATATGGATCCACGAGGGGCACTAGAGCAAGGGGAGGACCCTTTTAAGGTGCTCCTGGGAGAGAAGGGAGTGTCATATGCAGACTAGCAAGGCACTTGAGTGCCAGGGCCGCAGAGAGAGTAAAATTAACTAGCAGAGTGAGCTGGAGCTGTATAGTTCCGGTACCTTGAGCTTCTAAATGCATGCTAATGTACGTAAAGGGAGGACAACTAATGTAACGGAACCAAGACAGGTGTGCAGCCCAAAGGTCCTCCACTGCACACTGCAACTCAAGTTGTCCAGAAGGTCGTCTTGACCCTATTTTGTCGAGTTTATCGTAAATTTTCTCCTCTTATTTATGTTTTAAGCAATTTCATTCACACTAATTTTCTGGCGATAAATATTAGACACGTGAAACTAGGTAACACAAAGTTGCTGGTCGCCGTGAAAAAAAGGATTTGTGTTGTTTAGTCAGATATACGAGAAAATAACACCATACAGAAGATAAGTCACAGTACCGTAACAGGAAGAATTCACAGCTAATCGTCATGTGAAAACTGGAGGACTGTTCAAGAAACATGCGTGAACACGCAAGAAACATGCGTGACAGTATAGTTCCCCACTGATGATAGTCTCATGATTTATATGTAACGACCTTGAGAATACAGTACACTACAGTCAATGGTTGTGTAGTTCCTTTCGGTTTAATTACATTAATTTAAGGAATTGAGGTTCCACATGGGAAACGAATCTTCATTGTAAAAAGCAGAACCAAGGCTGCGACAGACACCCTCTTTAATGCATATCCAGCTGGTTGACGTTTCGGATGCTTCTTAATCCATTATCAGAATCTAAAATATTTAAAAACGAAAGTTCTCCTTCCCCTAGACAAAATGAGTCTACATTGACTTTGAGCTCATTAAAAAGAGAGTGCCTTGATGCTAGTGACGGGTTCTTGATCAAAGTAATTAGAGCTGCCTTTCCCTTCCTATGAATGAAACATAATTTACCTAACATTCACCAGATGTTGTATGATTCCTTCGGGTTTATCACTTCCCCATGAATATTGTCATTATAGTAACAATAAAATTCTTTATATTTTTTGAGTCAAGTTATAGAAACAGTCTCGCCCTCGGCCAAAGCAAATACACTATTCTCATCCTTAGCATTCTTCCAATAGCAATAACCTTCATCACGATAAATTCTCTAAAAATCTATTGAGCATCATATGAGTTATGGGTCTGTTGCTGCTGTTGCTGCTGTTGCTGCTGCTGTATGCTGCTGCTGCTGATACTGCTGCTGTTTTCTGGTTTCTGCTGCTACGATTAGCGCTGCTGATCCTCCTTTTCCTCCTGCAAGAGAAATTATGTGGTTAATTCTCTGTGTAACATACTAAAGATGAAAATGGTAATGGTTAGGTGAAGAGGGGAGAGTTATGAGGGGCAATGAGGGGAGAGTGTAGAGGGTAGGAATGTAGAGAGGAGAATGGGATAGGTAGGACAAGGTGAACCATTCCACTCACTAAAAATAGTGAAGAGAAGAAAGTACGCGAATTTGCTGTCGGAACTGTGAGATATGGCTTTCGGATCTTGAGAGAGAGAGAGAGAGAGAGAGAGAGAGAGAGAGAAAAAGAGAAGAGAGAGAGAGAGAGAGAGACTGCGATGAGAGGCCAGAATAACTAATGCCACGATTCTTTGGATAAAAAAGTCTTATAAAAAAAAAAGTGTCTGAATTTCCATATCTGCAAAGAGTATTCAAGGCTTCGGCGAAAAACTGCTTAAAATGCAAAGTTAGAAGTCTGGTGCTTCGTAAAGTTAAACCAAATTGTTTCGATTTCCATGTAACTTTGGAGAAATCCGCTGGGGGTTTATAGTATTGGAAAACTCTCAATGGCAATTTGTTAGCGTGTTTTGCGGAGAGTAACTAGACAGTTTTTTTTTTCTTTCCAGTTTTCCACACTCAGCACTGAGGTCGCCCTCTACGGTGCCACAGTCCAGACACTGAAACACTCACACCACGTCTTGATGAGTAAGACACCTGTGCAATACTCTTACACCACGTCTTGATGAGTAAGATACCAAGTGTCTAGCTCATATACTTGATGGCAAATATACCATTCAGAATTTGACCACAGTATATCTATCACACAAATAAAAGTCACATTACAGAGGCTTAAATAATTCACAACAAGAACCACAATACCATTGCTGGAACATCTTCCAACTAATTCACAATAACGTAGCTGCAGTACTTAACTAATCCTCAACACCGTGGCTGCAACAACTCAAAATATAAACCACAATACCGTGGTAAAACAATTCACAACTAACTCTCAATACCGAGATTAGAAAACTCTCATATAACCCACAGTACCATGACTGGAGCAATTCACAGCTAAGCCACAATACTATGGCTAGAACAATTCACAGCTGAAGCACAATAACATGTCTGGATCAGTTCTTAGCTAAAGCACAATACCGTTGCTAGAACACAGCTGGCTAGCAGTACCATAGAACGATTTACAATTAACCCACAATACCAAGGCTGGAACAATTGACAACTAACCCACAATACGGTGGCTGGAGAAATTCATAATTAAGCTAATGTTACTGGGAGAATTCGCAACTAAAATACAATTTATTGGATGTTTTGGTCCGTCAAGGATTTTTATTCATGTCGTGACTTTATTGTGGCCAGGAACGAACCATTATCAAGTTATTCCGCTATGGAAAAATGAGTAAATAAATACTGGATCGGAGTACAACGCGAACTTAAATCTCTCAGTATAGCGGAAATTTAATGTGAGAGATTTGGGAGTCATAATGTCAGAGGCTCTCACTCCATAATCAAGAAGCAACTTTGGAGGCAGCAGCTGTCATAGTAGCAGTTGACATAAAAGCAGTTGTCCAAGGAGCAGCTGTCGAAGGAGCAGCTGTCAAAGGACCAACTGTCAAAGAAGTAGCAATTAAACCAAATTAGCTGTCATATAGCAGTTGTCATACCATCAGCTGTTAAGGTAGAAACTTCTGAAGTATTTCCACATACAGAATCATGTAATTTGAATTATTATTATTGTTATTATTATTATTATTATTATTTACGGGAAGTGCTAATTTCTTAATGGCTATATAACACCTGAGGAATGTTGAGTAAACAGTATGGTCTGAGAGAGGAGAGGGTTGATCCTATTCCTTTGATCAAGAGCTCTTCACCAGCTTCAAGGCATTCCCCTTAAAGGATCAGTTAGTTAATTAGATTTAAAGCCTATCGACTACCCGATGGTCACCTATACACCACGAATTAATGATAGTTTAATCCTGAATTTAGGAATTATATATATATATATATATATATATATATATATATATATATATATATATATTTATATACTGCTGCTCTCAGTACACACACATCAAGATATACTCATCAGAATATATACATTTTTTTTTAAATACGATAAGGGATATTGAGATGCCATTAACCCAGAGCGTTCCTCGTACCCAAGTCTTCAGCTCACATACCCATATTCTCACTCAAAGTTTACAAATGGCTTCTTAGGTTGCTCTTTTTTATGGCTCGTAAAATATCCGATGGCCGAGTTTTCACACGCGGGTCAGGAAAATAATTTTTTTTTTTAGATTTGAGATTTTTTCGAATTTGTGTGTGTGTGTGTGGGGGGGTGTATTCGTGTTTGCATGCCCTGGTTGAACAAATCGTAACTCCCGTTGCATTTTAAACTTCTGAATGATTATTATTATAATCATAACTAAAACCCACAAGGATCATACAGCACTGAACTGCTCAAGGAATCGTAACAAGTGTCACTGTCTCCTGTCGTTTCATATTGCTCTGGAGTGTGTGTGATAAACAAGTTATTCACGGCATCACCCCCTGTCCGGTGCCACGATGCGTCTTAACTTTACACAACCCGTCAGGCTTCTATATATAACCGAGCACAATGTTTGTGGAGTTTCCTCGTCTATCTAATTCTCGAGTAACGTCTCGTGTAACTTAAGGGCACGTAAGTTCCCATGTCTTTAAAAACACGTTTATTTTTCCACTATAATCTACCTTGTCCATAATTACTATCGCATTTGTTTTGTCTGTTTCGTAAGGGAAGTCTACGGAGGTCTGAGCAAAGCTCAGACCTCTGTAACACAATTGTCCTCAAAGATTTGTTAAGTTATACCATGAATTAAGGAAGATCCTGGACTTACCTTACGAAACAGACAAAACAAATGCGATAGTAATTATGGACAAGGTAGATTATAGTGGAAAAATGAACGTGTTATTAGAAGACATGGGAACTTACGTGCCCCTTAAGTCTGGGAACAGACGTAGTCCTGAGTAATTTTAATTTAAACAAGTTTTGAAGAACAAAAAGACATAATACTGTGACTGGAACAAAACACAAATAATCCGCACTCAGGAGAGAGGAGCTTACGACGACAAGTCTTGTCTGTACAGTTCTTCTAGGAGAGTATAACAACTTTTAGTGAAGAAAGATACGTTAGAGTACGATCTTTCACTGGAACGTTGGACTTTGTGTAGAGCTTTGTGAAGTTATGACCTGATGAAGCTCTACGTAGAGCGAAAGGTTCTAAAAAAAATCTTGTTCTGTGACAGGTGTTTCTTTTTCGCCATTGTCGGGAATACGACCTTTGGATCCGTATAATTTTCATTTTCCTCTTTTTCATAATTTTAATTATTTAATCACGCTGAAAACACCGAAGTTTCTATTATCCCACTTTCTTCCCCTTTCGTTTTTTCTTCTCTTTGGCTTTATCGTTCGTCCCTGTAATCCCTGCTAATTCGTCTCCTCTCTCTCAACAGAGACCACTTTGATTCTCGCAAAGCCACTCTCGCTGGGGCCTGGTCCTCCCCTCTTCCCGTGATAACTCGCAATTCCCTCGTGTGTTAAGTGGCCACTATTTTTTGGCCATGTATAATGAAATGCTTTAAACAGTCTTCTATTTTCTTGGGATATTTATAACCCAAATTTTTGGATCTTTCTTTTTTGGTGCTTCTTAACGAAAGTAGTTTACACCATATCTGGTGTTTGTTTAGTGTTCAATTATTAATGTTTACTGTTAGGAATGTTATTGTAGCAAGAGTTTGTAATAGTTTTATTACGATTTCGAGAGTCAAGTGTTACTCATCCTTTCCATTCTGTCTTTATTTTATTTCCTACCATTTGCGCTGTATTACCCATTAGGGTTTGCCACTGTACCTCAATGCACGCGAAAGGCATAGTGCAGAGTGCGACAAAAGTTTTGTAATACAGTTAGATAGCATTGAATATGTTAGGGAAAGGGAAGAGGCTTTCACCAGTTACCACATGGAAACTCCTAATTTCTTTAATAAAAACTGACACATTAGGACATGCACAGCCCAACACAAATTCAAACTTTCCAGCAAGAAAGACCAGCTTTAAAAGTTTACAAACTAAACTGAAGTTATCTCACATTCAGGAATATCCCATAAGACACTAAATTTGAAAGAGATCTGACACTGCATTACTACGCTATCAGGCTGAAAGCTTGAAGCCAATTGGACGAGCAAATCAAATAATCTTAGCAAAGTTAGTATTTCAATTCTCCCAAATTCTTCCATGAAAATGGCAGTTTGGGAACTACACAAACCAAAATCAATTAAAACTTTTCTCTAAGTAAGATTGGCCAGCGAATAAATTTCAGTAACTTTCATTTAAACTCTAGAAACATAACATACAAATTTGTTACACTGACCTTGATGGCACGAGTACATACAAATCATATGTAGATTTAGCTTAGGTTAACCCAGTAAAGTCAAACACTGACTTCCGATCAGCAGAAACATTTTCATATTATTTGATGGAACACAACGTTTAATAAAATACTGCCGAAGCTTACATTGAGAAAACACAGAAGACTCATTTTGTTGTTATTGAACAGAATCCAACCAAATTTCCACCTGCACAGCCTAATACCAGGAAACTTTTCATGCATTTCATCCGATGCATCAGCCTTAGTATAGACTGATGTCACTCACAATTATTTTACTTTTAATAAGAGGAAAACAATAAATCCGTAGGGGTTATGCATCGCCTGTAGAATGGGTGACTTATCAATTAGATCCAAGCAATGGTAAGATAATTCCAGCTCCTCGAAGTACGAGGCTCTTACTTGCCATCAAGACAGAATAATGAGGTCAAATAACACTACATCATCTCGATATTAAAAGAGGCACCGATATTAAATGGCACCAACACACTCATAAACTATACCAACCTTCTTCTAGGTGGGATACAAGACTGTGGAAATTTTTGAAGGCGATCAGAAGAACCTGTCTCCACCTGTCACACGAAAACACAATTTCGGGGATTACCTATGTAACATAGTGGAGACGACACCCACGCGTACAAATCGTCCCGTGAATCTTGCCCAAGATGCATTACACAAGGATTGAAAAATTGAAGCCACGGAGTAAGGTGATCTAGAAAAACAAAAGGCTGAGAAAATAAAGTGAAGATGTTGCTGAATTAGATCCGAAAATAGGAGCCTCCCCTCGTTAGACTTAAATATCCACAAAAACGAGAAATTTTTATTTTTCTCAGCTTTTTATCATTCACATTTCATTGAAAATTCTCTACAACCCTGTAAAAGTATTTGATTCTATTTTTTTTTAATTGTTTGATAAATTTAGCAAAATATGACAAACTGGCAACTACAGCCTAGAATTAATACAGAAATACTTCCAGTTAAGATACACTTGCATTTAGGATTTCAAACCGACCAGAAGAGGCATTCTCTAGTCATCCCATGAGACACAATTTACTTAATAAAATTGACGAATTGAATTTTGCAAAGATCATAAGTAACAAGTTTGGTTTTAATAAAATCTACAGCCGATCAAAAGGCATTCCTCAGTAACTGATCTCATTCCAGTGACTCCAAGTTTCTTAACAAATCAAGTAGCCTTGCAAAGGTTCTCCTTAGACGTTACCTTTTGGCCTTCTCTAATTTTCTTGCGCTCAGTTGTGACATGACAATGATCCAGAACGACCAAAACGTCATCTTAAAGTTCATCCCCTAAGTACGAGATTTTAGTCAATAAAAATAATAATAATAATAATAATATATTATAATAATCTAATAATAATAATAATAAATATTTTAAAAATAATAATAATAATAATACAGGTGGTGTCATATTCATTACTAACGTCCTCACACCCGTCTGAATAGGTAAGTGAAAAGAAGTTCATTCGTTTACATAATGAGTGGAATTAATCCAAAGAGATACCTTCTCAGGGATATTTTAATTATGCTGAGATTTTACTTCATCTTTAGAAGTGATCATTGAAATTTTTATTATTTTTATCATTATTATTATTATTTTATTAGCAAAATTATTAACTATTATTATTATAATTATTATTGTTTTTTTTTATTATAATAATTAATATTATCATCATAATTTTTATTATTAGTAGTAGTAGTAATATAATAGTAATGGTACCAATAATTATAGTGGTCGTAGTACTGGAGATGAGTCAAAATCGTAGAGGTCATTCACCACTGGGGATGGTACGCAATAAGGTTTGATATGAGAGGATAGCTCCTATTTCTTGCATCAAGAGCCCTTAATGGCACCTACCTTGGAAGTAGGTGATCCAGGAGCCAATGAGTGAAATCCTCTCACTGTTTGAGGGAGTAGAATAGTCTGGACAGTGACATAGTGGAGGCAGGAACCATACGTAGTTTTAAGACGAGGTTTGATAAAGCTCATGGAGCAGGGGGAGAGAAGACCTAGTAGCGGTCAGTGAAGAGCTATGACTCGACCCCTGCAACCACAAATAGGTGAGTACGCACCGGAAGCAGCCAGCGGAGAGGCGGGGCCAGGAGCAGCGACTCTGGTGTTCCGGATTAAGATATGCAAAAATGATTTTATTAAGTTGCAGATACGGAACCTAAATCCTGCAATTAAATGCTCTCAAGTTGGTTTTATTCCAAATTGTTAAGGTAACTAATTGCGTATGAAAGTGTCATTGCGTATGGTAGTTACAGAAATTGACGGCGTCAATGCGTATGTTTCACCTCAACAAGACACTATAAGTACCGTATGTCGCTTCTCCGCAAAACGCTATATACTGGTTCTGCCTCCTCAAGAACATTACTATCATCAACAACTGTGATGTTACGTATGTTGAACTCATTACATTTATTAAAGGAAACGTTTCGTCACGAGTGACTTCTTCAATCGTTTCGTGGCGAAAATCACATACGTTACATGCATCCGTTGAATGTCATTCTTCCATTAAATTCACTTCCTATGACATAGTCAGTCACGTGCTCAGCTGTCATCATTACCTCCTGCGACATAGTCACATTTATAGTCATCATCATCACCTCCTGCGACATAGTCACATTCCTCGTCATCACGAAGAGTTACGACACCTAGGCACCACGGCATCGTTACTCATAAACACAAGCCATAATCCCAGTAAATTATGCCCCAGGCAGCAGCTGTGTCCTCCAGCCTGACTAACTAGCGTCTCCTCAAACCCTCACCACAAATCTTCTTCAACTTTTAAAATATGGCAAAAACATACATATATGCAAATAACCCACACTTAGGACACTCCAGATGACGTTTTGGTTCGTCGTGGACCCCTTATCAAATCCCTTGATAAAGGTTCAGAAATTACCGAAACTTTTTCTGAAATTTCCTCACCTAACAGAGTTTTAGCTGAGTGGTGAACTTCCATTTACTCTACAAATGCATTTATTTTGCGATTTATTTTCGCATAAGTAAAACTAGAACACGAGTTTCGACAAAATTCAAATAGTACAAGAGTTTAACACCGATAAATGATATGCATCAGCCTTACTCTGTATACTTAGGAATGTATTTCTCGGTATATATCACTAAGTACCGGTTGTTGCATCTCCACGAAACGCTATATACTGGTATCACCTTCTCAACAACACTACATGCACCGAGATGTCACTAAAGTTCATCTCAAGACATTTATTGAAGGAAACTTTTCGCCACGAGTGGCTCCTTCAATCGTTTCTAGCTTATTTAATCTCTGCACTAAGGATTAAGGTGCTTTTGAGTGGTGGTACACAGGTGACATGCAGCCTTAATATCCCTCGTTTAACTGGTAGACTTTAAACTCAATAAAACAGTCAGCCAGTTGAACCACCCCAAGATAGAATATAGTTTGGAGTGCCAACGATGGACCTGATTATATTATGATCACATCTGTAATGGCAGTAGAGTATTCATGATACTGATATTGATAAAAGTAAATTGTTAAGATGAAAATTAGTTAATGACTGTTGATTATTAATAATGTGATATCTTGAGACTGAGTCTTCATTTTCTAACCGATGATCTCGGAATATCACAATAATGATAGCAACTCTTTATGTTAAAAGAATTTAATCACATAACATTTCCAGTGTTTCATTATATTAATAGTTCACAGTAGCCGTTGGGTGATAAAATTCCTTTTATCATTATTATGATGTCCTGAGACCGCGTCTCAGTACATCATAATAATGATAGCTTGTTGCTGTTGTATAATGATACCTTGTTGCTATTGTTAGAAACTGAAGTATACAATAGCAACAAGCTAATGATGAGTAAGGAACGTGTGTGACAAGATTAAGGACGGAATTATATCATTCAAGGCTAAGGAACTGAAGACATGTCAACTCTTCAAGGATATGGGACAGAATACCTTGAAATTTCTTCTCCATATCTCCCAGTGCCTCCAGTTCAAAAGTCGTCTCTAAATTCGACTGAAGAATCCTGCTGAGCATGCCAAACGTTCTGGCAATTAAATATACCCATTTTATTCATCGATCCCAGTGCTGTGTAAATCCACAATTCGACTCAACGCTCTCCTTCAAGGCTTACCCCCCCTCCTCCTCCCATGCTCACCTACTGGCACTCTCAGCTCAAGGCACTTATGCCTGCAGGGCCTCCAGTGTGGCTCGCGTCGCTCGCTGGAAGTGGAACACAGAAACTCCATTGTATGAGACAAGTTTTGTGGGGAAACCGGAGGTAAAGTTTTGGCCTCGGGGAAATACAACTTTTTTTTGTGTTGCAACGAAATTATTGTGTCGACTCTAAGAGGAAGAGAGGTCCCTCCTGGCCAAGAGGCTTAAGGGGGTAAGAACTCCCTGCTAACGGAAGGAAGGGGATGTAAACCCCTTACCAAGGAAAGGGTACTCTTTTCTGGACAAGGAGATTAAGAGGTGCTCGCTTCTGGAGATTGAAAAGATGGTGTACCCTCTTTTTACAAAGGGAAGGAGGGTGTACCCTTTGTTTACTAAGAGAAGGAGGGGTGTACCCTTTGTTTACTAAGAGAAGGAGGGGTGTACCCTTTGTTTACTAAGAGAAGGAGGGGTGTACTCTTTGTTTACTAAGAGAAGGAGGGGTGTACTCTTTGTTTACTAAGAGAAGGAGGGGTGTACCCTTTGTTTACTAAGATAAGGAGGGGTGTACCCTTTGTTTACTAAGAGAATGAGGGGTGTATCCTTTGTTTACTAAGGTATTTGTGCATTCTACTGATTAAGGGGAGGAAGTACTCTTCGCTGACCAAAGGAATTAAAGGCTAAGGGAGGAAAAGGATACCCTATCCTGGCGAGGAACATGAAGGGAGCCATCTGGCCAAGGAGAGAAGGGGTATTCTGTTTAGGCAAGGAGAATTGGGGGATACCCCTGTACTTACTGAGGGTAGGAGTTACCCTTTACTGACAATGGGTAAGAGGTGATATCCCCTAATGATCGAGGTTAGAAGGAGGTATCCCTTACTGATCGAGGATAGGAGAAGATATCCCCTACTGACCAAAGGGAAGGGAGATACCCTCTTCTGGCAATATAGGTGGAAAGTGGGGAACCTCTTGGTCGACGGTAAGGAATAATGGGATGCCTAATGACCAAGGGTAATGGGCAGTGAATACCGGTACTGGGGTGCCTACTGGGAAAAGATTAATGGATGGAGGTTCCTTGTGACAATGTAAATTAGGGAGGTCATGGGAATTAATCGCTGGTGATGGGACCGGTGCTGTCCTCAGGTCACTGGAAGATATTTACATAAATTCATGGAAACTTCCTGAGATGGCTCATTGCCGATAAGTATGAAGGTAACAACACGTTGAGAGGCAGGACCAGGAGCTAAGACTCGACCCCTACAACCACTTAGGAGACTGAAACTTATAACGACGTTTCGTCATTAACTAGTCACACAGTGACACGAAGGGAAGGGAGCCGGAATATATACGAGAGGGGGTAGTAATAATATATACGAGAGGGGGTAGTAATAATATATACGAGAGGGGGTAGTAATAATATATACGACTGAATGGGTAGTAATATTGTAGTAATAGTAGTAGTGATAGTAGTGCAGTAGTAGTAGTAGTAGCAGTAATAGTAGTAGTAATAGTCGTGGTTTATTAAGCTAGATTATGATCTACACAAAGAGAAACGTTACCCCAATTAAAGTTCTTTATGAAGCTAATCGTTGTCTTTAATACTGGAGAACTGAAGAAAATAATAATAAACTATTCATTATTCAAGTAGCTGCTGGTTGTCACGAGAATTTCGTACAATGTTGCTGAGGTAAGGTTAAAAAATTTAAAGATCCATTATCAAATCTCTTGTTTACTAAGGGGGACGTCTTAATCGGTACTGATAAAGTCTCTTGGTGATACTAGTTGATTCTCTTAAGGTTTAAATTAGATCTATGATTAGCTAATTACATTAATGTTTGCTCTATCTAAAAATTTGGAATGCTAATTAGAAAAGGCCAATTAAGGTATAATTGATGCACTCTAAATTTCTTAATTAGAGCCTTTTAAGTCATAACTAATGCTCCAAGGACAGCTATTGGGCGTCGAAAAATGTTGATCACAACTCCTGGAATATATACACAATAATGGCAAGTGTTTAACAAGGACGGAACAAGAACATATTAACTTGCCGGTGCAACAAATCTAAGGATCAGTCTTATTCAGGCATAAAATAATTTTCAGATCTACAGATAGTCATCACACCGAAAGCCAAGATAATCCACAGGGAGAAAAGATTTTGTTCACTCCTTAAAGGTAATTCGTTGGCCTGGAGATAAGACAATTCCCAGACATGAAGATAAAATAGTCTTCAGACCTCTCTTGCATTCTGTTGTTGTTCTTTAACTGACAAGAGACATAAATGTTTGCCGGGGGTCACGATAGCAGTGACAGTGTGAACTGCATTTTCTGCCCCCAGTAAGTGACATGATTACAGTGAATTATCAGTGTAGATTTTGGAGAGTGAAAAGTGATGGTGAGAGTGATGGAGGTCTTAGAAAGTGTTTTGGACTGAAAGTTATTCATAGAAAGTGTAACAGGTGTTTAGAGAGTTTTTAAAGAGTGAAAGAGGTACCGAGAGAGTGAAAGTAGACTGAAAGTGAAAGGTAGGGGGTTATAAAAAAAAGTGACACCACAGTATTGAAATTTAACGACAAAGATGATCTGATAAAGCTTTTAGCATAAAGAAATTTTGAAAAGGAAAACAAAATGTTATTAAGATAAGGTTGAGCAAAATAAAATAAATCTCAAGATACCTAATGCTATGGCAAAGAACTAGAATAAAGAGGATTATCTTTCAGTGAAGAGAAGTTCAAGATGGGCGCAGAGGTTTGCGCGAGAGAAGAGGTTCAAGCAAGATGGAGAGGCTCTTATATGAGTAGAGGTTTAAACAAAATATAGAGGTTCTTACAGGATCTGAAGAGAGGTTCAAACAAGATGGAAAAGTTCTTACAGGAGCAGTGGAGAGGTTGAGGAAGATGGCAAGAGCTCTGGGAAGAGCTTACGCTGGACCAGCTGTTTCAGGGTTAGAGAATAACCTGATTCTCAAAGAGAATATGAAAACAGATTGAAAGGGCGAAGAAATTTTATGTGATAAAGAATCTCTGACGTAATAATTAAATTCTTTCCCCGAGTCACTGATTGAGGATGAAGCAGTGATTCACTGGGAGTGAATCACTGCTTCTTTCTTTCTTTTTTAAAGATTAAGTTATGATGATTCGCAATGTTTTCACATTTCAAAGGATTTTCTATCATTATTCGGGAACTTCAATTTTACAACGAAAACTGAGATAATGAGGATGAAGGATGAAGCAATGATTCACCGAGGATGAAGCAATGATTCACCGAGGATGAAGCAATGATTCACCGAGGATGAAGCAATGATTTACTGATGGTGACAAAATAAATGACTCATTGATTCAGTGTTTCACTGAAGATAATTCACTGTTTTAAAAATGAAGTGATCTGCGAATACCTTCACAAGCGCAACATTTTTTCTTAAAGAACCTAAGTACCTATTTTTTTCTGTAAAAGTTGACCATTATAACTACAAGCATTGTTATTATTATTATTATTATTATTATTATTATTATTATTATTATTATTATTATTATTATTATTATTATTATTATTATTATTATTATTTTTATGTTCTCATGAAACCTATAAATTTATTTTGGTTATAAAATACATTTGAAACCAGTAAATCATAAGGCTATGAACGGAACAGTTTAGTAAGTGGCTCAGAGAGGCTACATGATCTGGGAGAGTGAGGTGTGTTTGCATTCCAACCCACAACACAGTGTTTCTGTAGCGTAAGATAGGCAACTATTGCTGAATTCTCCTCGTGTGTTGATACTATTATTATGGCCACACGAAAGCTCCACAAAATTTATGATATATATTTGTAGCGTTATTATCCGGTAGTGGTTGTGGTGGTATTGTGTTCGAGAGGAGGAATGCCAGAATTTCTCCTGACGCGGTTGTAGTCGAGGCCATTCGCTGGCTTGCCGGTCCATTCCTTGAAAAAAAAAATACTACATCATTAGTTTGTAATATTCAAGTTTCTCCACATAATTTACAACACTAAAAAACATCTTTTTTCGTATTCTAAGACCCTGCTATAATCTTAGGCGATCTAAGCACCATAAGGCACAAGGAATATAGCATCTCGGAAAAAGAATAGTTGTGTTCGGTTGTTGAATACAAGACTTTTCTAAAGTTTTAATCCTCCTGAAAAGTTCTTAAGGGTAAACGTCGTTATAATAAAGATTGATTCTATTTTCAAGGCCTAATAAACATATAACATGTGTAGTAGGCACATGTATATTTGATATTTAATTTATTATTTAATAGTTCTCTTATTTTCACGTTGTTATAATAAAAGTTTACGCTGTTTTGTGTGTCTTCTAATCCGTCCGTTAGCTCGTTGCCTTTTTCTACTAGGTTTGTGCCTCCGTCAATTATAATTTTTTACATGTCCTCTTCAGAGGTCTACTTGAAAGATTGCGTTGTTTACATATATTTTGGACGCTTCCGTGTGATCCAACATGGCCGCTGCAGTTTCTATTAATATCTGATTTTTTAAGTATATATTTAAGCTGCTTAACTCTATTCACATAATTCTGTGTATACTTGCGTGATGCTGAAACTAGAGGCCGCCTGTTGCCGAGAGTTTGCGAAAAATTACATGGAAAATGGAATCAGATTCACATATTCCTCCTAATTATCATCATTATTTTAATACTCCTTTACAGTTTGCAAAAGCAAAAAAAAAAGGCAAATTGTTCCATTCATAGGTCCCGAAGTTCTAAATTCCGTTCTCAACTGCTATGAAATTTATTTTACAACGCACACGTAAAAATTACCGTGAATACGTGATGTGACAGAGAATATGATAGCTGGGATGAATTTGCAGCGAGCTCGTGATTTGCATAATTCGTATTCTAGACCAAAATGAATATTTGTTGGCTGTAAATGGAGAGAGAAATTAAAAGTGGAGAGTTCATTTTTTTTTTTTACTCGGCCTGGATTTGCATCATTGTTAATTTTACATTCAAGGCGACTAAGCCGGATTTTCTTCCCAGTGCAAAAGCCAGAGCTTCTTTCTCCCTTCCAAATTCCATACATCACACAACCATTACGCTCTGCAAAATGTATATACGCAAAATATTTGTACTTTGCATAAATCGTGAAGAGTCAAAGCTTATCAAAACAAGAAGATTGTGTCATTAGTAGGTACTGATGAACGGTACTCCAGTGCTGAAATCTGCGAGAGTCAGATTTCATACTCGTGTCTGCCGCAACTGAGCCTCATGATAAGAAATTATTAAAACATGTATTTACAAAATTTCTTCCTAGTCTTTTCATATATGGAACGAATTGAGAGTAGTGTCTATATAAGTGAACCATGATTCCTGGAATTAAGCTTTCAGTGAAAGGTAATATGGGACACTAATTTTGGGTATATTACAATCTGTTGAGCTCAGTAAAATAACATTTTGGTTTTATATTCTCAATATTCATTGTGCAACTCATTCAAGAATCTTACCTTATTAAACAGTATTCAAAATATACTATATACTATCAATCTAGTCCTGATGTTATATATATATATATATATATATATATATATCGTACCGAATAGGTAAAACTTGCGATATTTAGCTTAAATAGCAACGCTATTTATATATATATATAACAAGAATGAAAATTTGCTAAATGCAACTATCTTGCCAAAAATCATTCTGAACCTAACGAAAAAAATATTTTTCATTGTGTTTGTTTATTATTAAATTATTATAAACTTATCTAGTTGGATTAGGCTAAATTAAATTGCGCTTGTTATAACAAGGTTAGGTAAATTTTCTAAGGTTCTTTTGGTACAATTTTTTAATTTTACATTAACATAAATGAAAAAAATATATCTTTAAACGTATGTTTTTTTGTGTGTGTGTGTGTGTGTGTGTGTGTGTGTGTTTGCGCGTGCGCGTTCCACGTCATCTAGTCATCTACTGCAGATGTGAGGTTGGTCACAAAAAAATCGCCAAAGCATTCAGCAGCCATCACTGAGAAGAGACCCACATTCCTTCAGTCACTCTTTATTGGAATTTAACAGTATATATAGAAACTCGAATATCTAACCTTCCTCATGTCATGGAGCGTGATATTCCTCACTGCTTATAGATCTATACTCCCTATAACATGGAGTGAGTTAACCCAATATCCAAACGCCACACACAACATGAAAGCCCAGCTGTACAATACTTCAGATTCAGTACTTTGCCATGATAACATGGCAGCTTGACACACCTACAAGACCCAGACGGCCCATAACAAGGAAGGTTAATAGTGGTTTCCATGAGAGAATGTGGCCTGCATGTTTGGTTTGCTAGCAATGAACAAAACATGTGTACTGAGCGACCCATGCATCCTTTAGATTTACCACGGTCTAAGGTGTATAGAGCCACTTGCCTCCATTAAGGGGGGGTTGGAACCATCTGCCGCCCCAGGCGAGGAACGGAGCCACCTGCCTTCCCAGGTGAGGAACACCAGCTGGGTAAACATTGAGGGATCTGGCAATGGTATTGCAAACGCAGGTCGCCAAGATGGATGCTATAAGCAAACACAGTGTTGTTTACTGACATATTGAGTGGTGGCCAGCTGTGGCCAGTCAGGTCACGATATGCTGACCTTGAGAACGAGCAGTGGCCAGCCAGGCGGCTTTATGCTCACCTTAGTAACCAGCTGTAGCCAGACAGGCCACGACACGCTCAATATAATGGCCAGCTGAGACCAGGGACAGTACGCCTTGATATCCTCATGCTGAGGGTGCAGAAGTCTCAAGAAGAATATATGAAGACCATTTTTTATGTTATACCGACGCTAAAAGATGTTTGACCCGTTGCAAATTAAACTTTGACTAGTTGCTAATGGGTCATGGACCCGTAGTTAACAGTTCATTGACCCATCACTAATAGGTCATCAACCCTTAGCTAATGTGTCACTGAGTTTTCTGTGTTGTTCAGATAACGTCGTCTTGCTTTTGCGTTTGTGACAGTTTCCTAAGCTATCCAAATTCACGTCTTCACTCACAGAAAGTGAAAATACAGGCAGGGAAGCACGCCTTGCATCTGTGTATGCAAAACTGGCTGAGGAGGGATCTGCATTTTATTAGCGCTGCTGACACAACACAACAAATTACTAGGAAAGGAATGGAAAGTTGGCGTACATGGAAATATTTGTTCGAGCAGCAGATGGGATTGTTTTCCATGCAGATCTCTCGACTTGGCTGACTCTCCACTTAAAGCATCGATGTCTGGTTGAGGAAGGTTTGTTTGGCTTGTGCTCGGTCTCGGTTCTATCAAACAAAAATTGTTTTATATACGATTTAAATATATACATGAAAATAATTATATTCTAATGATGCTGGTGAAGGCCTATTGATCCGAGGATTTGGATCTACCCTTCATCTTCATCGGATCAATTTTAAAGAGTAGTATTCCTCAGGTTACGCATGACTTACGGGTTAAGTACTTCCTCATAAATATAATAATTAATAATCCTTACTGTTTCAGACATGAATATGTCATGATAAAAGAATATAACTTTTTGCGCACAGACGATTTATACTTCATTTTTCCATATTCATATTGAAAATAAATCAGTTTTCCACACTGATGTAGACTGCCAGGTGGCTCACCTGCAGAATCACATTACCCAGCCAGGTGGTTGCAGTCTCTGTCATACCTGGCCTAACTTTACCAACTATGCAAGTTACACCAGCAACACCACCTGCGCCACTAACCAAACCTGCACTAACAAGCACCACCAGCACCGCCTATGGCGCCGCCATCATCAGCGCCCCTACCTCAGCCTTATGTCACCTTGGAACCTAATTACAGAGTTGGTGGTTGTTGTGTCAGAGTTGGTGGTTGTTATATCAGAGTTGGTGGTTGTTGTCAAAGTTTGTCCTTTAATACCAATGTGGATTGTTTTCCAGTTTCCAGTCGTCTTTATCGGTTGGTGGTTGTTCACAAACATTATCCTTAACACCAATGGTTTCCATTTTAACGCCTTTGTTGTGGTTATCCTAGATCACGTGTTGACGCTTCTTTTGGTCTCTCGTCACTGTTCAGGCTTCTTGCGTTTATACCTTGTCGCATCCCACCCGTGATATATGCTTTATTATATCTACCGCTTGAAAGCATGAATGCTTTCGCTCAAATCTTTCTGATAAAGTTTCCAAGAAACATATTGTTTCAATATCCTTCAATAAATGAGGGTCAGCGTTACAAGCCCATTCGCCATAGAGGCTCGAGATGCTAAAGAGGATCCGAACTTCTTAAAGTCATCATAAATCGCATTCAAATTCTTTGACTATTTAGCTAAAAGTTTCTTTTTCCTCTGAGGCTACGACTTAATCGTGACAGGCCAGAGATTAAGGAAACTGAAACTAAACGAGGTTTCGGTCCTTCCTGGACGTCTCTTGTGGCTCTTGTGGGAATGGGGCCCTTTTCCTCAGGTATCGTCTCAGGAGGAAAGTTTAATTTCTTCTTCCTCTGGAACTAATTATCCTCTCCCGCAGGACGAAAGGAATTATTGATTTCCTTCTCCTCGTGGTGTGTGGGTCGAGAGTCATTCATCAGTGTAAGGTTTCGCGATGGGCTTGGAGTCAGGTTGAACACTGTGGGGTTTTCTCTCTCTCTCTCTCTCTCTCTCTCTCTCTCTCTCTCTCTCTCTCTCTCTCTCTCTATCTATCTATCTATCTATCTATCTATCTATCTATCTTTCTCCCTCTTGAATTCTTATTAACAGAATTTTTGACAATGGGGAGCGGCCAGAATGTGAGGTCAGGTACAGTGACCCACTAAATGATTTTCCTCTGAGTTACATTAAAAAAAAATACTATTTTAGGAGTAAATTTACAGCGCTGTATGGCCCTTGTGAGTTTCGCGCTTAGTCATGATAATAATAATAATAATAATAATAATAATAATAATAATAATAATAATAATAATAATAATAATAATAATAATAATAATAATAGGATTAAAAATCCCAGATGTGATTAGATTCAGTCTACATAATTTTAGAACGATGGACGAATCTCTTTAAAACCTCTATGAAAATAATTTTTATGGAACACTAGAAAGGGGCCAGATATATTTAACGAGGAGCAAAACTGAGAAGGAGAACATGAGCAATAAATGGAAATACAATTATTCCCTTAAACCAGTGAACATTTATCGCAAGCAAGCATGAATGGAGCAGGAGGAGAATGAGTAAAAAGTATTTTGTGCTGTAGTAGAAGTAGAATCTATAATAACAGTGGCATTATCGCAGCAGCAGCAGAGACATCAACAGCAGCAGTAAAAGCCGCACAAGACACAGCGGCGACAGCAGCACACATAACAGCAATCGCAGTAGCAGACACGGCATCACCAACAGCAGCACCAGCAGATACAGCAGCAGCAGAAATGGCAGCAGTAGAAACAGCAGCGGCTGTAGCTAGGTCAGGACCCCAACAAACCCACTGATCTTGTTACCAACTTTTATCTCCTCGGTTAGTGAACGTGTAGCGAGTGTACTTGCTCTCCCTGGCTAGTTACACCCGGGAAGCAGCTCTCCCTGGCTAGTTACACCGAAGCAGCCTCGGTAGTTACCGGGGCAGCTCTCCTGGCTGTTACACCGGAGCAGCTCTCCGGCTAGTTACACCTGGAAGCAGCTCTCCTGGCTAGTTACACCGGGAAGCAGCTCTCCTGGCTAGTTACACCCGGGAAGCAGCTCTCCCTGGCTAGTTACACCCGGGAAGCAGCTCTCCCTGGCTAGTTACACCAGGGAAGCAGCTCTCCCTGGCTAGTTACACCCGGGAAGCAGCTCTCTGAGGAAACATGCATGTAGTCCAACCCCGACACCAACTGCCACAAATATGTACGCAGAGGAGCAACCACCGCTAAAATCTCTCTCTCTCTCTCTCTCTCTCTCTCTCTCTCTCTCTCTCTCTCTCTCTCTCTCTCTCTCTCTCTCTCTCCCTCTCTGGGCCTTTGCAAGCACCGAGAATTACGCACCATGTCAGAAGAGACGCATATATTCCGGGAGGCGGGGATATAGCAAATGTATTCACAAATAAATGGAAATCGGTTAATTCTCAAAAGAAAATGCTTTGTCCAACTTTCGTATGCAAAAAGGAATATTTGATTCACGAGACAATAGTTCTCCTCGGATTAACCAATCTTTTCACCCTGATCTCTTAATCTGATTTAACGCGTTCCACTAATGACAAGACTGCTAGTGTTAACTTTCACCTGAACTCACCGAATAGGCTATTGTAATTTAGCTTGTGATTGTATTTTAGCTTTCATGTAAAAGAAAGATTGACTTATGACAGTTTTTTTGCATCGTCAATATGAAGGGAAGGGAAATCAAGTTGATTCGAGCCGCTTCCTGTGGTGACGTGGGCAGTGTCTATACCCCGTGGGCAGTGTGCCTATACCCCACGAGCAGTAAGTCCAGGGGCCAGAGCTGGTACTGGTACCACCTGAGGTGGAAAAAATATTTCGGGTACCAATTTATTCGTATAATCCACATTTACATATTAAATCCATGGAGCTGCAAACCTACTGCCCGCATGAACATTTCGTGAACATTGAGATACTGTTATTAATATTTTATTGCACATAGAATATATAATATAGATGCTACACATGTTATATTTAATGTGTTCATCGTGCATTTATATGTATGTTTGAATGTAAGTACAGTATTACACTAAAACCCTTTATATTAGGGGCTTTTTCATTTAGAAAATTTAGCTGTATTGACAAATCACGAAATTTAGAAGTCACCGAAGTATAAAGGCATAATATATATTTGATAAGCTTTCTGGAAAACTTTGCGGAATTTAAAAAGCTTTATTGATTACTGAGATAATGATAGCTAACGTTGACCATGTAAACTTTGACACAGTTTGATAATCTAAATTCGCTAAATATAAAGGTTTTGCAATATTAAGAGTTTTACTGTATCGACAAACTATCAAAACTATTATGGGGCGGATGTCTAACTCATATTGCTCCAGTCCCATTGGCTAAGCGAGATAGCTGTACCACCCCGTATGATCCTCCCTCATCCTCCAGTTGCGTTATCAGTTTGCGTTATCAGTGTGTCGCACTGGCAGGCAGCAATGGATGCTTTCTGTGGATGACTATAACGGATGAGAGAGACGTACGAAGTATTCCATGGCTCTGGTATTCGGTTTGCTTCGGGTCTTAAAAAAAACCAGGACGTCAAATATTGGTTTACTCGCTCGGATTCAACGATGATGCCACTGATTAAAGTAAACGTTTTCTGAAATGTGTACTATTTAGACAACATTTCGCTCGGAATGAGCTTCGCCGAGTAATGTGAGCGTAACACCGAAACGGAAGCGTGGATTAAATGACTGAGAGTGAACAAGGTGAGATAATGGATGAAATGGATCTTGTTTCGTCACAATAACAAGTTGGACTCTAGTCAGTAGTAGTTTAGCCAGATGAGGAGCAATGATGAACACTCCTTAGTTCTGGTGTATGAATTACAGCCACCTTTGACTGGCTAAGCGTTCCCCTCAAGGGATGGAAGGTGTCGTGATACTAGGGGAATAACTCTTGATCAAAGGAATTGGAGCTACCCTCCCCTTCCTCTAGTCAAATTTAACTACATCATTCTCCTGGCGCAGTGTGACTCCTATGGGTATTGCACTTCCCAATAATAATAATAATAATAATAATAATAATAATAATAATAATAATAATAATAATAATAATAATAATAATAATAATAATAATAATAATAATAATAATAATAATAATAATAATAATAATAATAATAATAATAATAATAATAATAATAATAATAACAATAATAATAATAATAACAACTAAGCGTTTTTTAGGCCATGATGTGGGCGAATTGAACCTGTATTGTCAATGTTATTTACGTTCTAAATCTTTACGTTAGCGTTTCATGATGTTTCACATAATTTATATTTATTAACATTTACCGCAAGGATTGGTTGAAGAGACGCCGGCACTGACAACACTGTAGCTGTGAGTGGTTGTCACGGTGATGTCCCTAAATGGCTTAGTTTTGTGAGTGACCCCCAATGATGCTGTGTATATGTGTGCGAGATGATGGTGTCAGTGCCACCTGTAACAGGGATCTTTAGTCTGCTAAGTTGCCACCGCTTCAATGTCTTGTTAAGGATTTCTGTTACCCTTTCTTTGCAGCCCTTGATGAATGACTATGAAACTTCGGTATAGTAAATGTTTATGCCAAATTAGTGACATTCTTCAAGGCACTCCTTACTGCAAGTTCTCTCGGAAAAAAACCCTATAGGAAAGCAATATTTGTTTTAATTCTTAGGGTGTCAGTAGAAGTTGATCATGTTATCTCCGTGTTATTAAGTTCTCTCTTTTATTTTTTTTAATTTAAGAGGTGATTGTGCTCTGTTACTAAGAAAGGGAAGGGAACCGTCTATTTTTTTCTCCATTATTCAGTCTGCAATGTTCTACTCATAGATTTGTCTGGGTTTAATTACTGCTAAGTTGTCCATTTGTCGACAACAGGACGTTGTCGACAAATGGATCTACAGAGAATAAATATTAGGGATGGTAGAAGCAGTGGAGATGTAATTTGAGGTAATCAGTTCCACATCTTTGATATATACTATTCACCCTCTTAGCTTTGTTGAATCCGAAGCAAAAACCTGAAGAATGAGATTTATGTCCTTCAGACAAAGAGAGGTGCAGCAATCGGAGATATCATCATAGGTGGGAGGGATACAATTGTTGCACCTCTCCTCTGGCTTGAATATGCAAGTCTCCATCTGTTTCAGAATCAACAAGACTAAGAAACTGTACATCTCATATACAAGACTGAGGGACTATTTACCTACTATTCACCATATGGATTTCACTTAGCATTCAGGTTACTCATACAATGGGTAATAACATGATTTGTACCTAGCGTATATCCTGTGAGTTATACTTCCAATAACTTATAGATCCTTTGAGTTATACTTAGCATACATTACGTGAGTTAAGCCTATGAGTTATACCAAGTCTACATCCTATGAGTTATATCTTCATTACAGTTTATAGGTGATACTCATAATTGGTCTTACATTGTATACTTTTTAAATATTCACTGGGTAATAGTTTGCTTAATTCTAACAAATCTCAGAGTAGTTCCAGACCTCTGTACAATTTTAACAGAGTCGGAAAAAGGTTTTCCATTAAAAACAACAACACTACCAGAACTTTAATGTCGAATGCTTTACATTTTTAGTCAAAAAATAAATCGTGGCTATTCTGTCTCGTGCAATCCATATTTTCGGTATTTTTATTTATGGGATGCAATATTTTTGAAAAAATGTATATTCTGTCTCCTGCCAATCTTAATTACTTTTTCCTCTGTTGATTGGGGAACTGTGAGTAAAATTATTTTTGGGGGCACTGCTGGAATTTATTTTGACATTGGATGTTTGCTCCCGCTTTTTGTATTTTAGACGTTGTTCTTAATATTCTGGATAATACAGTTTTTTTGTTTTCAGGAAAATTCTTGTAAGGTAGATATGCAAATTGTTCGGTATTAATTTTACTTGTAAACAAGTGAAATCATTCTATATTTAATTAAGATTATTTAAATCTCCTTTCTTGTTTCATTTTTGTGTTCTGATTTAAACAGAGTTATGAATCTCCTTTATTGTGTATCTCGACGCTGAGTCGTGTTGATATGTGACCTAGACACTTTTGTCTCTCTTAAATCTCTCTCTCTCTCTCTCTCTCTCTCTCTCTCTCTCTCTCTCTCTCTCTCTCTGTCGTGTGTGTATTGTGTGTCGTGTCTTGTGTGTATCATGTGTGTGTGTGTGTGTGTACTCACCTAGTAGTGTGTGTGTGTGTGTGTGTGTGTGTGTGTGTGTGTGTGTGTGTGTGTATGTGTGTGTGTATATATGTGTTAGTTACCGTTTTGTCCTAGGCACATGTCGATTAGACACTAGGCCTGTTGCATGTATGTGTGTGTGTGTGTGTTAAGGAAACACTTCGAAATGTTTCCGCCCCGCCGGGAATAGAACCCGGGCCCTCTGTGCGTGTGTGTGTTTGTGTGTGTGTTTGTGTGTGTGTGTGTGTGTATGTGTGTGTGTGTGTAACCACTCATTTGTCTCTCTTGGGGGATATACTTTCTCTTGCTCTTAATCCAAGGAACTTGTGCTATCCTCCACCCTAGTATTAAACCTAATTACCCCTATTTCCTTGGCACTATATGACCCTTACTGTCATAGTTTTCCCATGTATACAGCAATATTCAACGCTGGGAAAATATTGTCTTGGCGGTATTCTTTGCTGAGAAATACTTCGTGTTGCCGCGACTAAGCCATTTGTTTCTCATCGGAAGACTATTTTGTTTTGCCAATACTATCGGCAAACATTTTTTCTACTATCTTAAGTTTCTGCAATATTTCTGAAGATTTGGGTAAGTTTTGACAGCAGTGTTGGTTTACGACCTCTGCTTCTGGTTCTCTTCGATCCTCTCTCATCTACTGATTCCTCATGTTTTCTCAGCTGCCTACGGACGCTGGCTTGCCTAGCTGCCTACGGACGCTGGCTTGCCTAGCTGCCTACGGACGCTGGCTTGCCTAGCTGTACAACACAACCTGATATGCGTAGCTACAGAATTCATCTCGACTCGGGTAGCTGTGGAAATCGCCGTAATATGCATAGCTGTATAATAAACACTGACGCACACAGCTGTAAAACGCGACCTGATGTGCATAGTTATAAAATAAACATTGGCAGGTGTAGGTCAGCTACATCACTGTATTAATATCTTACGTGACTTGATGAGATTCAATCAACTTTGATTACAAATATTTAAATTTTATAAAAATGCAGATAATATACATAATATGGAGTGACTTTGCAGTAATTTTACGTTGTGAGTTCTTGGAATTTTGAATGAGCAGCTGAGAGCTGCTCATAGTATATATATTATCTGTAATTTTATAAAATTTAAATATTTGTAATCAAGGTTGATTGAATCTCATCAACAAATTACCTGCACGCAAGCGAAACTTAATGGGTATTATCCTGGCTCTAAGATGCATCAGCAATAAAGTATTGAAGCCGTTCAGAGGAGTTCAGTAATCACCTGGGAACATAATAATATCTGGCGGCGCCATTTTGATTTGAAAAATTACCGACAACTTTACAGTGAACCCGTACTAACAAGGTGATGATGGAAGAAAAATAACAATTGCAATTTAGTGCAAGATTTATTCTCTTAAGCAACCATCCAGGGATAATGGTGGTGGATACCAAGTATCCCGAGGTGGTGGTGGTGGTAGTAGACAGTAAGTATCCCGAGGTGGTGGTGGTGGTAGACAGGTATCCAGGGTGTGGGGTTACCAGATCCAGTGGTGGTGATGGTGCATCTAGGGTGGTGGTAGTAGACAGATCCAGGTGGTACAGAAGTATCCATGGGAGGTGTAAGGGTGGTGGTGGTAGACAGCAAGTATCCAGGGTGGTGGTGGTAGACAGCAAGTATCCAGGGTGGTGGTGATGGTAGATAACTATCTAGGGGTGGTGGTGGTGGTAGACAGTAAGTATCCAGGGGTGGTGGTGGTAGATAGCAACAATCTGAGGAGGGCTGTGGCATTTAATATGTAAGGAGAGAAACGAAAACTGACGGGAGTCTTCACATAATAATCCACTCAGTGGAACTTTCGGTCAAGTGACTGAGGATTTCCGCTGATTTTCTGGTCCTTCCATTTAAAAAATAAACATTTCATTCTAAGATATGATGGTAGTTTTGCACCCCGTATGAAAAACAAAGGCACAACGAAAGCATTGTAGTACCTAGGAAGGTTCACCAGTTCTCGCTTAACAGAGTGTAAATGAAACCAGCTAAATGTCTGGCACTTTATCAGGACTATTGGCGTTTTCTATTTGTTTTTTAAAGACGTAAGATGGCAAGTATGTTTTACTAAGTTGTACTTGTATTCAGCATACACTTACCCTTATATTTTTAGGTGTTTTTTTGAATAGTTCTTAAATGTGTAATATTTCTTCACAGTTTTTATGAGACTGGGTCATGGGAGGCGATGATCCCGGGAACCATTAACAGATGTGAAATATAAAATATATCAGCACCTGTTCCTCTTCGTATATAGCTAAGCGCTATTTTGTGCCTCTGATGAGAAACACAGCTAAGCTCAACTCGTTCCCTTGATGAGAAACACAGCTAAGCTCAACTCGTTCCCTTGATGAGAAACACAGCTAAGCTCAACTCGTACCCTTCATGAGAAACACAGCTAAGCTCAACTCGTACCCTTGATGAGAAACACAGCTAAGCTCAACTCGTACCCTTGATGAGAAACACAGCTAACTCAACTCGTTCCTTGATGAAAACAGCTAAGTCAACTCGTTCTTTGATGTAGAAACACAGCTAAAGCTCAAATCGTTTTTTCCTTGTATGAGAACAAGCTAAGCCAACTCATTACCTTGATGGAAATATACTAAGCTCAACTCGTTCCCTTGATAAAAGCTAAGCTCAACTCGTCCCTGATGAAAACACAGCTAAGCTCAACTCGTTCCCTTGATGAGAAACACAGCTAAGCTCAACTCGTTCCCTTGATGAGAAACACAGCTAAGCTCAACTCGTTCCCTTGATGAGAAACACAGCTAAGCTCAACTCGTCCCTTGATGAGAAACACAGCTAAGCTCAACTCGTTCCCTTGATGAGAAACACAGCTAAGCTCAACTCGTTCCCTTGATGAGAAACACAGCTAAGCTCAACTCGTTCCCTTGATGAGAAACACAGCTAAGCTCAACTCGTACCCTTGATGAGAAACACAGCTAAGCTCAACTCGTTCCCTTGATGAGAAACACAGCTAAGCTCAACTCGTTCCCTTGATGAGAAACACAGCTAAGCTCAACTCGTTCCCTTGATGAGAAACACAGCTAAGCTCAACTCGTTCCCTTGATGAGAAACACAGCTAAGCTCAACTCGTCCCTTGATGAGAAACACAGCTAAGCTCAACTCGATCCCTTGATGAGAAACACAGCTAAGCTCAACTCGTTCCCTTGATGAGAAACACAGCTAAGCTCAACTCGTTCTCTTGATGAGAAACACTTGCTTTTGCAGACATCAAACTTTATACGTTTCAGGCGAGACTAAAATTATTTTTTCCCCGGAAAAAAGAGACTCTTCTTTAAAAAAAAAATGTTTTCAAACAAACAAACAAAATGCCAACAGAGTCACCTGCATCGACAATAGACTTGATATAGAGCTTCGCTCATGGCTAGATTGGCATGATTGAGTTCGTTCAAGTTCATTTGTTCCAGTTCGAAATCCTGCCTTTATTTCCGCCTGTTACTTCACCTTTCATCATTACTGTTACTAAGTCTTTCATCATGCTGTTATTCAAGGTTCATCATGCTGTTTATCATTATACATTACTTATCGTTTTAGGCTCCTTCACAGGAGTCGTTCCATGAACTACGTCTCCTGCGCCGTAGGAGGCGGCGTAGTTCTCTTATCCGAAAAATTGGAGCTGCATTCAACTTCCTTAGATCAAATCTGATCGTCCTACTGCTTTAGTGCTTCTATGTGAATATAATAATAATAATAATAATAATAATAATAATAATAATAATAATAATAATAATAATAATAATAATAATAATAATAATAATAATAATAATAATAAATTTAGTAATAATTAATAATAATAATATAAAAATAATTTTAATAATAATACAATCCTAATAACTTTCATTCGCTATTACTGGTCTAAATATTACACGAAACATATCCTACACAAATCCACAATGCCTCCCCGTCCTCTCTGGTGTCTGACTCGTGAATAATTAACTTCAACACAGACACACGCAGACATTGTCTTCCAGCTGTGTTGTGGCGTCCCCCAGGCGTGTCATACCCCTGACACTGTTCTACGTATTCTAAAGCGACACAGACGAACTCCCTTCCCCCCCATCCATTCCCTTCCTTCCCGAGACAATGACACATTAATAAAAATGAGTTTTAGTGGATTTTGGTCTCTGTTGTTCTCTCCAGTAAACTGTGCTGAACTGCGTATGAAGGAAGACACACGTGCACTTTTTTTCTTATTGGGACAACATTTCGCTCTGGGTAGAGCGAAGTGTTGTCCCAATAAGATTGTGAGTTTTTTTTTTGCTTGACCAATGTTTATTTCACTGTTGTGTTTTGATGTCTTAGCGTTAATGTGACGAATATTGGTACTGGAGCAACCAGCCGATAAGTCGGTATAAAGATACGTAATAAAGAACAAGACTTTATTTTAGGCTATGTTTCGCTCAAGAGTGAGCTTTATGACGAATATTTACAACCACTTCATGAATGTTCAAGGATATTGCAAAATATACGCAGGTCACTACTGCATCTCTTTATAAATTCCTTTGAAAGTTAATTAATAGAGGATTTAAGATTTAACCTTAAAATAATGTAAAACAAGAGAACGTTTTCGGACTTTCTAATAAAAAATTATAAGAAATAAAAATGGCAATATATTACTGGGGTGAACGTGATCAGCATAAAAAAAAATACAACAGTAAAAAATAATGGAGTGGATCTAAAATCTGGAGTGATTTCGTACGATTACACAGATTTTTATCCATTTTTGTAGTCACGTGTTTTATAATAACTTCTTCCCGTGATCCGTATATTAATCTTATTAAATGAGTTAAATTAGCCTCTTATTTGTATTTAAAAATAAATATAACGTTAATCACGCATAAATGTTGTTAATCACTTTTTTTTTTTGCACGATCCATAATTTTGTTTCCATTTTCTCACATAAAATACGTATAATACTGAACTACCTGTGGAAGAGAAGCTGCCATCTGGGTGACAAACGATAGCGGCAAACAACCCCCTTCTTTTTTGCCGCCGTGATAAATTGCGATGGACAAATTCTCTGTCTGCTGCACAGCCAGCCAGGACAGACTCTTTCAAGGGTTATCTACTATTACATTTAAAGCTTAAGAGTTTATGAGAGGGGAAAAAGACCGATAATTCCCTGTTTACATTTTCCAAATATTTCACTTATTCGTAAGAACAGTGATGACATCAGACCTATAAATTATCGATATATAAGTGTATACAAGTGAGTGATTGTTTGAAGCTCTTGTTTAGGAGGAAATATCGGGGTAGGTCTTGGAATTTAGCCCTAATTCGTCTGAAGGTGAAATCTCTGCCAGTCACCAATCAATTTAGAAGGTAATATCCTTATTATCAGAAGCCTTAACCTTCATCCCCACTGATGGCATCCTACTGGTAGCCAGTTTAGACAATAATGTTCCTGCTGTGATCTTCGAGGATAAACTATATGACTTCAGAAGGATGGAACAGCAAACAGTTAATCTGGAAATTCAAGACAGTTGGTACCATCTCAAAAAACTTGACCATGCACAGGAGAACGTATATACCTCATATGACATCGGGAAACAAAGTGAATACAGCAATTTTCTGAGTCGATATTCATAAAAATGGACACTGGGATGAAGCAACACTTTCAGTTGGTTTTGGGGGTATCCTTGTCCACACGTCAGTGCAAATACCACTTCCTGCATTCCTGTCCTCGTATATGGCAAATTAATGTCAGCGATTCTCTCTGAGCCCATCATACTGTAGGGTTCATAACGAAACTAATTAAAGGAACCACGTAGCGGAATACTATAAGAGGCTTTTCAAAAAACCAAATTTATTAACAACCAACAGTAACACTGGGATAGCCCAATAGTGCAGAATACTGCCTCAGGAAGGTCTGAGAATATGGCAGGGAAAACAAAACTCGCCTCCTGGCAGTGATAGTTTCTCATGCAAAGGTTTTTCAATTGATTGTCTTTAATTTCTCTCTGGGCATCTCGTATCGACCTTCTGGCCAATCGTATTGGAGTAGCACGCCTTGCTGCCCCTGTCCTCATCGAACACAGGTATATCTGTGGCAGTACTTCAGCAGACCAATTAGGATAACATGAAATTTGTTGCTGTAGCTCAAGAGAAAGATTGCAAGGCATGAGAAGCCTTTGCTATAGCACGGTGCCCATCAAAAAAGCAGCTGCGTCAACTATGCAAAACTGATCCAGAGAGAGTTACCTTGCAGCCCTAGACAGACGGTAATTTGGTGCTCTGGGACTACACATGTGCATCAACTTTTGTTGATACCTATATTTAATATAGCAGTAATGAAGAAAGCACAAAAGCCTTAAATATACGAAGAACTTGATCATGTACTTTCTTGTATAGCTTAACTGGCCCACCAGTATCGTCTCGTCTCAACAGAACCAAGATACCCTTCGGCTCCTGGGGAAAGCATGCAACTGGTTTCCTCAAAGAACTGGGTTCAGGCCTATTAAAAACCAACAGAGGGCTGCCACCTTTCCCTTTTAGTACCTTAGAGTGGTGATCTACAGAGGGAATGCCTGCTGCATCTTGGGTTTTCTGTCGGCATCTAAGGAACTCTACAACTTAAATTAAATTTTCATTTACGATCACAGGGAGGGCCTTAAGAGCAATTTAATTTTTCCTAATCCAACTGAATATATTTTAGATAAGTTTAAAATAATTTAAAAAAACAAGCAAAATGAAATATATTTTTTTCGTTAGGTTCAGAATGATTTTGGCGAAATTACTGCTTACACAAATTTTCTCTTGCCTTATTCGGCAAGACGAGCGTTGCTATTTAAGCCATAATCGCAAGTTTTACCTATTTAGCACGATATATATATATATATATATATATATATATATATATATATATATATATATATATATATAATCGTCCGATTAGTAAACTTGATTTAATAATAACACTCTTCCATATAAGACAGAGTGAAAATTTTGTGTATTCGCAAATCATCTGACTATAACAAAATATATTTCATTGTGTTGTTTATTATTAAATTAATGTTAAGATATCTAAAATATATTGTGGTTGACTATAATTAAATTGCACTTGTTTAAAAGGTTAGGTAGGTTTTCAAAGTTTCTCTTGGTACAAAATTATAAATTCTTACATTAACATAAATGAAAAATATATCTCTAAACGTATAAGTGAAATTTTTAGAAAGGATTTAATTTTAAATGAGTTCTTGCTAATTGACCAGTTTTACCTAATCGGCACGAATATATATATATATATATATATATATATATATATATATATATATATATATATATATATATATTTATATATATATCGAGAAAGTAGACAGATCAGAGGGAGGTCACAGTTTAACGTGTTCAGGGCACTGTTAATTTTTTTTAGAGAAAGTTTGTTCCTGAGATGAAACGATAGTGAGCCCGAGGCCAGGGCCTTTATTGTCTTAGTTAATACTCGTATTGGAACGGAATTTGCATGTAAAGTGCAACGCACCCAAGATTCCGATAAAACTTATATCTGGCGGTGTGTTGGTGCAAAGTTATGTAGGGAGGAGAGGATGTTAGACTTTGGTGGCGGTGTTGTTGTTGGTAATGTTGGTGTATTGGTACTTTTGTTGGTGTTGGTGGTTGTGGTGGTGTTGTTATTGCTTTGTTGATGTTGGTGGTTGTGGGGTGTCGTTATTGTCTTGTTTGTTATGTATCGATAGTGTCATTAGTATTGTGGTGATAGTGATGTTGTTGGTCTTGGTGATGGTGATGTTATGTTGTTAATGTTATTGGTGGCTTTGGTGTCGTTTTTGATAATGGTTTTCTCGGCGCTGTCAGTGTGGAGAAATAAAGATTTGAACCAAGAAATTGAGGACATCTCCAATATCTTGGATCATGAGCCCTTCACAATCGTTAAAAATATAGTCAGCAATATTTCTGGATCTCTGCCGTCAAACATTCATCTTCACTTGAGTAAATCATTTTAGATAAAAAAAGAGGACCCGAAAGTATAATTCATGGCCAAGAAAAAGGAAGATTCATATTTTCGACCATAACTCAAATGCTTACAAGGAGGGAGACTTCTAATTTATTCTGATTTCCTTGTTTTGAAAACGCTGAGCAATCTGTCTTCTCTGGCTACTCATTTGTTTTTAATTCTTAAGATTATTTTTAACTGATTACCAGAGGTTGATTGGCCCAGTCAAGCATAAAGTTTATAAATGAGCATTTCCGTAATCCTCAACAACACAACAACACATTGAATATTTCTCCATAAAATGATAATATATATATGTATATTACATGTATATGTAGTGTGTCTAAGTGTAAGTAGAAGTAGCAAGACGTACCTGTTTTTTTTTTTTGCGTGTTTATGAGACTGAAATAAAAAGACACCAACATTCATAGTATTGTGTAAAACAATTTTAGGTTTCCGTTTTACATGCATTTGGCAGGACGGTAGTACCACCCTGGGTGGTTGCTGTCTACCAACCTACTACCACAGGACGGTAGTACCTCCTGGGTGGTTGCTGTCTACCATCCTACTACCACAGGACGGTAGTACCACCCAGGGTAGTTGCTGTCTACCAACCTACTACCACAGGACGGTAGTACCTCCCTGGGTGGTTGCTGTCTACCAACCTACTACAACAGGACGGTAGTACCTCCCTGGGTGGTTGCTGTCTACCAACCTACTACAACAGGACGGTAGTACCTCCCTGGGTGGTTGCTGTCTACCAACCTACTACAACAGGACGGTAGTACCTCCTGGGTGGTTGCTGTCTACCAACCTACTACCTAGGTAGTAGGAAGTTGTGTGTGTGTGTGTGTGTGCGTGCGCTTCTGTCTCCTTGTGAGTTTCTTTAATTCATCGACAAGTGTCCACTACTCTATGGGACGTTCAAGATAGTGAAAACTTCATTAGTATCTAATATACAGTTTTGCAGCCCTCTGGGAGTTGTCAACGTCAGCCAAAATTGTTTCATCAGGAAACTCGTAATGATATTCAAGGAGATTAGTGCTGTCGTCTTTCTTACAGTGTCTTCCTCACAGTGTCTTCCTCACAGTGTCTTCCTCACAGTGTCTTCCTCACAGTGTCTTCCCTCAGTGTCTTCCCTCAGTGTCTTCCTCACAGTGTCTTCCTCACAGTGTCTTCCCTCAGTGTCTTCCCTCAGTGTCTTCCTCACAGTGTCTTCCTCACAGTGTCTTCCCTCAGTGTCTTCTTCACAGTGTCTTCCTCACAGTGTCTTCCCTCAGTGTCTTCCTCACAGTGTCTTCCTCACAGTGTCTTCCTCACAGTGTCTTCCTCACAGTGTCTTCCTCACAGTGTCTTCCTCACAGTGTCTTCCTCACAGTGTCTTCCTCACAGTGTCTTCCCTCAGTGTCTTCCTCACAGTGTCTTCCTCACAGTGTCTTCCCTCAGTGTCTTCCTCACAGTGTCTTCCCTCAGTGTCTTCCATACAGGTCTCCCTCAAGAGTTTCCTTTTCCGTATCTCCCTCACGCAGTCTCACTAACAGTCTCCCTCACCGTGTCTCCCTTGCAGTGTGTCTCCTCACGGTGTCTTGCTCACAGTCACTCACTTTGTTGTTAGTAGTAGACACCAGCAGAACGGAAACCTTATTTTTACTTTTGTTGGAACAGCATTTGCTAACCAAATTAACATGGGTGTAATTTTTGTATGTCTGTCCCTTATTTGCTATCTCCAAGAGTTTTCTATTGGCCAGGATTTTATTTTACATGGCTAGGCACTCTTCTGAGAAGTTGTTACAAATTTGGAGCTCTGCTTTGACTGAGTCCACTTGCAGACGGTTTCTCTCGTTTCTGCAAGCCGAGGTCATTATTGAAAAAACGCGTTCTGTGTGGGAATTGTTGCCCACATACTGACCATTTGTAAACGTCCAAATCGGACCGAAACGTTGTCGTAAGCATCTCCTATGTGCGGGTTATTTATGTATACCAACTGTACCAGTCATCATCTTGCTTATGAATGGTCAGGTGTGAGTAGGCCGTATTTAGCTTTAGGAGGTCGGCCTGTGTGGGAGTAGGACCTGCCTATCTTTAGACAATAGGCCTACTTATAAACTCTCTATTTTTATATATGTTATGTTCTTTTTTTGTATGTGATACGAATGAAAGAACCATATATGACAGATATATTTTTTCCTTCAAGGAAGAACATAAGAAAGGAGGAACACTGCAGCAGGCTTACTGGCCCATGCTTGGCAGGTCTTTATCAAAACCCAAACCCACTAACAAAAATATTCGCCCAACTCATTATAAATGTTACCTAAGGAATAAGCTTCGATAACCCTGTTAACTCATAAAAAGCCATTCAGGCCCTTCCTTCCTTCACATTTTAACCGTTTCAGAAATCTTACTACTCTTGAGGTTAGAACAGCCACCCAGAAAACTGACTTGTCCTGCTTGCCATACACCTCAGGCGCCCATAGGCTATGTACCCACTAAGATGAGAAAGACTCTTACCATATGGTGCAAGTAACAAATTGTCTGCTGACTGTGATTACGTCGGTAAAGCAGCAGACTTATAACTTCAACGACGCCGTTTCGGTCTCAATGAATTCCAACGCAATTTGTACTCAGTGAGGATGCAGCGGCTCTCTGAATCCTCCGCTTATCAAGCAGTTTCATCTTGTTTAACAATTTAGACTCCAACTCGGGACTTGCTTCAGTATTCACGAGCACATATGAAAGTCTTTGCGAGAGTTGAGAGCGGGGTAAGAGCAGCTACTTCGCTAAAATGAGCGATTGTTGGAGATCTGTCTGTCCAATTATCTTGCTTGAGTCTGGAGAGCAAGCGAGCGTTAACTTCACATTCTGCGGTTGGCTGGGTAGGAAAAGTTTCGGTAGAAAAAATGTTCCAAGGACCGGAGAGATTTGTTACTAATGGCCTACAAGAAGGAGAATTTCGTTTTGAATAGTGGTTGCCTTTCTGGTACATATGTATATGATTAGAATAGTAGGGACTGCTTCTCTGGAGCATGTGTACGTGATTAGAGGAGCAGTGGTTGCCTCTCTGGGGGGCCTGTTCGTGGTTACTGCAGAGCTGATTGTCTCTAGCAGATTTGCACGTTGGTTAGTGCAACACTGCCTCTCTGGTGTATCTCTGCGGGTTAGTGGTGCGTCTATCCGGGGTCAGTGGTGCGTCTATCCGGGGTCAGTGAGGTACTGGCGGCTTCTGGTCGTCTGTACTCGTGGTACGCCTTGTGCTGGGTTAGTGGCGCACTGGACTACAATGACAAATGACACATAAACAGAGCATGCTTTTTATTTACCAATATTTTCCTTTCGACAGAGCTTCGTCAGGTACTTGACGAGGCTTCACCCTGAGTGAAACCTCGATAATTATTATTATTATTATAATCAAAAGAAGCGCTAAACCCACAAGGGTCATACAGCGCGAAACCTTGATAAATAAAAGTTTACCCTTTGCATGTGCTTAAATTCACCGTAGCTTATTTCACGGTAGCCGTATCTATCAGAGATAGAATATATCGACATATGCAATTTGTGTCACACTGAGTTCACCAGGAACTTCAACAAATTTCCCTCCTTCCATTGATCCTTGCAAAGTTTGAGGAACGTCAGTCCACATTGCAGTGAACAATTTGTTTGATGGTGAGAGGACTTGATTTTTCCAGAGTACTGTAATTGTTGCAATTTCAAGCGTTTCTGAGCTACACGAGCCCTGACCTAAAAGGTACATTGGAAAAACGTAGTACAGTGGTACCTCGGTTTACGATATTTTTTCGTTCCAGAATGCTGTTCAAGTGCCATTACTAAACGAATTTATCCCCATAAGGAATAATGTAAAATAGACTAGTCCTTTTAGACCCCCAAAAATACACTTACAAAAGCATTTAAAAAATAAACTTACATAAAAGAGCGATTTTGGGGACCATCGTAAACCGAGGTACCACTGTATTTTGCATGAATTTTCAAGTGAGTTGAGGACGTAGTCACTCTGGATTGTTTGATAGTGACGTCTCGGTATAAAAAATGTCGGTGAAAGGAGTACCTTTGTAACTATATATAGAGGCTACTCTCTCATCTACTCCTCAAGGATGAAGGGTGATATGATATCTTGATAACTGTGAAGGGCTCTGGATTAAAGAAATTGAAGCTACCCTCCCCTTTCTTGGATCACACCTGTTTATCTCCTAATCCCAATGAATATTAGCAAAATAATACTTGCTGTTTCTTGAATCTCCATTACGCGACATAAACAGTAACACACAGGAATTGTTACCATGTAGGTTACAACAGCTTGCAAGGTGAAACCTGTGGAGAGAGCGTTAACTTTGTACATGACACGAGGGATTTCCCTAAACTACTGAAAAGCTGATTGTAGTTGGACAAGGAGCAGCTGAAACTATCAACAGAGGGAGGTGTGTGTGTGTTGCTTATATGGAGGGAGCAACCAGTAGTGGACAAGGAAGACTAGTCCTTCGTGTACCAGTGGTGGGTGTGTGTTGCTTATATGGAGGGAGCAACCAGTAGTGGAGAGGGAAGACTAGTCCTTCGTGTTCCAGTGGTGGGTGTATGTTGTTCATTTTGTTTATATTCTGCTGTATATAGCTCACATAATATGTATGCATTGAAACGAGCAGTACATATACACCTGGAGTGGGGTATTTTTGTCTCAGTATGATTATTACTTTAAGTGGACTGATCAATGGAAGTGGTTATATCTTGAGCAAATGGAGAAGCTCGATCCAGCCTCCCTAACCTTAGTGGAGGCTGAGGGATCTATCATCATCATCCTCGGCCAGCGAGATCACGTCAGAATCAAATGTGGCTGGACAGCGATGCTTTATCGACCAGGCAAGGCAGGAACTCGCATATTTTATCATTAACAGTTGTTGATTATAACTTACTTTGAGTTTCAAGAGTAGAACCAATTAATTTGAAATTACCATTCCTTGACGATGGTGAGAAACTCTTGATCCAAGGAACTAGACTATCCTCCTTTTCCTTGGATGAAGCCTAATTAGTCTTCATTCCCTAAGCTCTGTATGACCCCTCCAGTTCAGCGCTTCCCCATGGATATAGGTATGCTCCCCTCCTATATTTCTATCAGAAAGGAGCATACCTATAATTCAAACACAAATGGACTCTCCAGATTGTATAATAAAGTATGAGGATACTGAGGCTAGGCAGTTTTAGGACTAACTTTCCGCGGGTTCGAACCCCTCTCACTCCTTGTAGGTGGGGTTCGTTATTACACTACCGCCAGGTTGATGAATTAGACACGTGTGCAACATCTGGATATATTTATTTTGTAGACGTTTCGCCCTCCAATGATTTTATTAATACAATACAAACATAAACAGAAGACCGTAGAAGATGAAGTAATCTTCTGTCTTCTCTTTATTTCTGAAAAGCGGAGGGACTGATTACCTACTCTTTCACAGTCTTCCGTTTGTCTGGATTCCATGGATAGTAACTGCTGGGCGAAACGTGTGGAGAAAATTCTCCAAAGGAGGGGGGTATGCGCCCTTTCTACCCTTGTTAAGGGCCCTCACCCTTTCCGCCCTTAGAAAGGGCCAGACGAGGCGTGTCTGGGTGCAAAAACAAATTAACACAGACCAGATGTACTGACCACAGTGTGTCACGTGTTGTCTGACCAAGTAGCAACGAGTGTATGTGACTTAATAGACATTTGAGATAAATGTAACTCTTTGCCGTAACAGGAAAATTATGGTAAACTGCTGTATTAGTTTCTACACTTAAACAATACAATCATGTGTTCCAGTAATCAAAGTATTTAGAGAACACAGGCATTTTTAGTGCCACTTGTAGCAGCGTGTAGCAATTGTTGAACTTATGCTGATGTCAGCGATACAGGCACCACGAGGCTACATGAGGCTGGACACGGGGTTAGATTGAATTCGGCCTCCGAACGGGTCATACGGCGACGAAGGGTTTAACCTAACAAAGACATTAATCGTACGCGTCTGATATTCTAATTTAATCTCCACTAACGTCGGGAAATCGGATAAGAACTGTTCCAGCGTGTTTAGTGAATAAAATCGCGGTATATTCAGAAGTGTGCGCAGCTTCTTATTACTGCTAAAAGACAAACGTAGAGACAATCGCAAGTGAATTCCATCGAAACAAGACGGTGACTCATCAGCGGCATTCTACAATCAAGACAGCATTTCCGCCGTATATGGTGGAGTCAACACCATCGCTCACGTTACACGAGCAAGGTATGGTTTTATGTTCTTGTCAGGCAGGGGACTGCGCAGTTCTTGTATGTCAAGAGCATCAAAATTTACCTATTGACGGCAGTTATGCGTGGACTTTTAAGTCCAAACACGTGAGTGTTAAATCAGTCTAGAGTTAATGACTGAAGATATGAGCATACGCTCCTTTGAGGCAATATATTATAACCACTTGATGTTTTAACTTACAGCCCTGTGGAGAATGAGGCCATAGATGTATCCTCTGTGAAGGTGTTGGGGATGGCTGCGACATCTTGGATTCATCAATAAGCTAAGTAGCAAGCTTAAAAGTCTATTATATCGTAGGAGCACATTCCTCCACAAAACGTCTGCAAAATAGAAACCTTGTCTGGGACCGGGTAGCGGGGGCGATGACCTCCGGAAGCTACTCTTGGCAACCCGGATGTTGCACCTGTGTAATTCAACATCAGTATACTGTATTGTTGTAAGGATAAAACTATCCATTGTTGACAGATTCTAAATTGAAGGTCACCATTTTTCTGTTTCATATGTCAGCTTTAAGAGTCTATGGTGGAAAGTTTTGTATATTATAACATATCTTTGGTGGACGCCACGTTGTTAGAGGTGAACTGGAGATTATCCAGGGATCTCATGTCACCTATTTTTCTCTGTATATATTCTTGTCATATATGGCAGTTGGTTTCGGTTTAACTCTTGGAATTCCTCATTTGGTTGAGGAGGAATTGCCTCAGTCTGTTTCCTGACGCCACTTTCATCGTCGCTGACGAAGCCTTTGAGCCGAAATTGGGACTGTTACAGCCTGTAGGTATAATATATACAAACAACGTGAGCGAGTATCAGTAAACGTAAAATACCATCATCAACCTAGGCGTTTGAGCACCACTGGACTGAGGCTCCTGGACTATGGATCAACTTTGTAGTCGTCACTGGTCGTGGTTACTGGCTTTACAGCGCATAGTGTAGAGAGCAGTCGTGAAGTTAAGTAAGGACTTATAAGAAACTAGAGCATTGTGGCTGTTCCGCTCTCCAGGAGCATTGTAAAACTCCTCTATAATTATCGGTAATTCTTCCATTAATTAAAAAGTTATGAAGTTGTTGAAAAGATTTGATTTTGTCTCATTGTCGACATACAATGAGGCAACTCACGACTATTGTTCACTGTTTGGCGATTGTTCATTATTTGGGTTTGAGCAAAGACTCTTTAATTAAAGTATGTGCATCATCGTCACACAGGTGGTGGCACAGAGTCATTGTGGGAGTCTACAGGTGGCACAGGACAACGATATTGCTTCATAGTGGTGACTGTGATAAATGGTATAAAATACCGACACGATGGAAAAAAATACACAAATACAGTATAGTACGATCCTTCATTGACTAGGTCTGTGACTTATCAAAGCTCACTGTTTGGGCGAAACGTAGTCAATAAATGACTGCATTATACTGCAGTTGTGTCCATTTGTTCTACGGTAGGCTAGGTCTAGGAATAACTATCAGTTTTAAAGAGGGGCTCCTTGATACTGCAGAAGTGATCGCAACCCAAAGAATCTCGGCGACCCTTTCCGACCCATAAATTAATCCTGATAACCTCCCGCTTCCTGTGGGTTTAGCTCTTCGTCCCGTATAATTATAATAGTGGGTCTTAGTCTGGAGTTTTGGTTGCTAAAAAATCTGTCATAAATGGTTGGTTAAAAACTAGTTTCGCTGACGGCACAGTCGGGAGGGAAATTCTCAGTGCCCCGGTGTCTTCCTGTGGCAGATCTCTGAGATATAAATTAGGATGCTTCGTAACCTTATTTCGGAACTCTCGAAGGTCTGACATGTTTCCGGTGTTGAAATATAGGATCTGTGATAATCCCTGTGATAATTTAACGAATTGATGCTCTCAGTTACTGAACCTTGAACACTGTCACTCAGTGAATGTTTAATCCTAATGAGAGGCGGTTCACCCAAAAAAAAAAAAAACTCACTTAGGAGAAGAACCATATGATTTTTTGGTCCGTTTTGGACCATTAATCCACACCAAGTGCGAGAAAAAATAGAGACGGCGAAAAGACCATATGGTAAGGGGCAGAGTAAGAAGGGATTGGTAGTATCAGTAATAGTAAGCAGCAGGGGGAGTGTAAGGTGTAGAGAGCTGGGCTGAGCGGTGTGTAAAGTTCAGGAAGAGGGTAAGGGGTCAGGTTATTGTAGGCATTTAGGGGTGAGGATAGGAGTTGTATACCGATGGCGATGGGGACATAGATCTCAATGGTAATTTCAAATGCACTAAGTGACTGAGGTGCAACGCAGCTCAGAATTGAAGACAGAGACGAGTTGTGATGGTGGAGAAAGCGACTGGGAGAGAAGACTATATTAGAGACAGGGTGCTGGAAGACAGAAGCTACTGAAGTCTGCACAAGTGAAGTGAGTGACTGAGTATTAGTGGGCTGAGCCTGCAACTGGTATGGTTCTGGAGGTGGCCACCAGGGAGGCAGCAGTGCCAGGGAAAACTATTTTATACTATTTTAATTTCAGTAATTCTAGAGTAGTCTCTAGATTAAACAAGCCAAAAAATAAATCTAGTAAAAATAAATGGAGTAAGTCATAGGAAGTACTCCACGTAACTACATTTATACACGTAAAGGGCCAAAGAAATAACGACAATGAAGCTATGAACCAGTCAGAGAAAATAGGTAACGGACCGTCAGGACAATCAGACGTAAAACAGGAAAAAGTTGCAGAACGGAGACGAAAAATTATACGAAGCAACTCAAAAGTGAAGGACCAGCTCCTTGGTCTCTGTTTACTGCTAGGTAAACAGGTGCTGCATCAGGTGTAAGAGACCTGTCCCTGCATCTCACCCTGCCCTTTTTTCAAACCCGGAACTTTTCGGCTGTGAGCTCATGTTATGAATCACCCAATAACTTGTGAAATGAACTGCAGAAATAATGTGTAAAACGAAATAAAATTGTACTTATTGGTACCAAACGAAAAACCCGCTGAGCTGAAGGTTAGATGAACACTGAGGATACCTCACAGGATTATGCTTTAATTTAGAAGTCGCAAAATTTTCACTATATAATTTATGCCATTGGAAATTGTAGATATATCGCACATACAATATTCAAATGAATTTATATTTGATGTTTGAGCGCTGTGTTAAAGCTTCAAAGAGCAAGGAAAATTGTCCAATATTAAATATATATTTCAAACCTGTAATAGTTAAAGATAATTTTGTTAGCTTTAACGCACATTTTTCCATTAAAATTATGCCTAAAAGTTGTACACTGAAACTGATCGAAGCCAGGTAATAATTACGATATTTTTTGTAATTGTACCTTAATTTTTAATATGCAACCCATAGTAGCATTATATTCTGTAGTCACCTTGAAGTGTGTATGAACTTCAGTATTGAAATGACAGTTAAGATTTAAGTTTGAAGGGAAAATACAGAAAGCCTTTGTTTCCACTATTCAGTCCGTGTGGAATTGGATAAGAGACACTGCCAATGTTCCTACAATGTAACCATCAGGTTAGAATAGATGGCACACATGGGCTTCCCCCCCCCCTCCCAACCTTATATCTACCATATAGAATAAGGTGCATTGCGGGTTTTTCCCATCATGTGACTAACAGATTTATGCAGCTGTTACTGTGAGTGTTCCCACCACGAAACTCCTAGAACTAGACTTGTTCCAGTCGCTTCGTTATCCTTAGCCCAGTGAATCTCAATGGACGCAACAAGAATAATGCAGAGCGATTAAGATTTCTGATGCATCAAAATATAATACTAAATACTTGTGGGTACATTTGAGCATGTATGTTCATATGTACGTGTACGCATGTTGGTTTTGTAAAGTGCCTCCCTCATTAACAATAATAATGAATATTCATTAAGCACTTTTCATTTAGGTCGTTCAACACGAGGATTGGTTGAAACTCGATCGTCTGTCTACTAATAACAGCTCCATCTACTGTAGGTGATCCAGGCAGAGACAAAACGAATACAAGCAACAACATTGAACGAGCTGTCGTATAAATAATACATTTAAAACTCTGGATCTCGAGTTGAAATGAATCTACGTGATTTTATTGCACATATATTATTTGTTTACTAGTAATATGGACACGGGCTGAATTTCAATTAAAATATTTCCGGAGGCGCACAAATTATTAATTTAAAAAAATCATAAATAATTGACTAAGCCAGAGATATACATGTGGGTCTGGCCGATAGGCTAGTGTGGATTCAGTGGTATACTCACCATCTCTCCTGTTATTGGGGAAGGTTGTATACACGAAGTGTATTTTGTGAGTGTATTTTGATCCTTATTTTAGGACTTAATGCCCTCCTCTCGCATTGCCGTCACCACTGACAGACCATTTTTTTTTTAAACTTAATTCCCGTGAAAGTCAGTGTAAGCAAACATTCTCACGGGCTTCCTCACACCCACGACCAGGGCTCAGGCTCTACGGTGTTCCAAAACTGTAAGTTGTAGGGAGGAGGTAGTATCCATGGGGTTACCCTCAATTTCCTCTGATCAGATACTTCCCATCACTCAGGCACTCCATGCTCGCTATGGACTTAATACTTATCCATGAACATAATAATTAGGAGATGTCCTCTAAGAAACACTACTACTACCACTGCTACTGTTGCTATTATTATTATTACTACTTTTACAATTATATTTAATTATTGCTATTACTATTGTTTCCACAATTACTATTACTACTGTAAATAATAATAAACTTGAGGATTTAGCGCTTCTCCCGTGAATACAATAATGCAAGTTAAGATGCCCTTAATATATTGTTATCGATCCACGGATACAGAAGAAACATTAATTAACGCTTTATTTCTTCCATTACCACGGTACGTAATAGAAAATTCCTCGGAAGAATGTCTGAACGTGGCAAAGACAACGCGAGACAATTTGCTACGGAGGAGAACTTGGACGAGACTTGAGATCGGAAACCTCTGTAAGCCTCCGGTCATTACGACGAAGTTTTGCAACTAAATAGCATTAGTGAAGTTCTGAGCGTCCTCTTCTTGACACTCGCTCTAGTGAGTTGAGTGTATGAATGTTGAGAGATGGATGCTGAAGTGCTTTCGTTTCTAGCTAAATCTCTCTGAATTTTATTCGTCAGTTTTATTCTTCAACTCCTATATCTCTCCCTCTCTATCCACTTTATCCCTCTTTTTGGCCTCTCTTGTCCCTTTCCCTTCTGAGTAGTGCGTAAGAAAATACAATTTCCGTGAAAGTGGAGTACAGTGAGAGCATCATGTAACTGTGAAAAAAGGACATACAAGAAAATATTAAAATGTATATATGAAGTGTAAATCCTGTGTGGGTCCTACAGCATAACGAGTGCTGGAGGTTGGAGTCTCTGTCCGTTGAGTTTACGAAAGCTGTACGTTTGCACTGTTCTAGGAAGGTACACTTCCATCACTGTATTCATCACTAAATTAGCACGAGAGTATGGTAGGTACACCTTTATTGCTAAGCTATCAGTGGCATACGACACACTTCTCCATCATTAATTTAACTATGGCATATGGAAGAAACATTACTTTCATCGCTAAGTTAACACTCCTATGGAAAACACGCCACCTATTGCTGAGCAAACTATGGCTTAAGAAAAAGGCATACTTCCCATTACTAATTTAACACTGTTGTATAGTAAGCAGACTTCAAACTTCTTAATAAACACTAGCTTTTTGAAGATACACTTCGCATCATTTATTTAACAGCGGCGTATAGAGGGCAGATTTGTACTAACACTGAAAGATACACTTCCAAGTTAACACTGGAGAAAGCAAGGTACATTTCGTATTACTAATTTAACAGATCTTAATGTAATTTAGAAAAATCTTGTACTTAGGGATTGCCAGAGCCCGATATATTGCATTTTCCATGTAACAAAAATAGTGCAGCGGATTCCCAGGGCAGCCATTGTTCTTGGAAGGACATTCCTCTCTTGATTCGCCTGAACATAAGCTTTTTTTTTTCTTAAAGAACGTTCCGTCCGGGTCACACATTAATCTTCTCGGACAAATTCTAGCGTCAACGTTGACCCTTTATTACTTCCTTCTCTCCGAGGCCAGACCGCAAGAGACCTTATTCTGTTTTAAGGTGGTAAATGGCTTTTACTTTGTCACAGAAGCTCGGGTCACACATGTGTTAAAATGTACCATTACAACCACTGTACTTTGAATAATAATAATATATATGGTGGAACACAGCTACTGTAATCTCAGACTGGTAGCTTTGAACGACAAGCCGGCAGACTATTTAAGAAAATTTGGAGGCAAATAAAACAAAACATTGGTGGAGCACCTGGAGAAAAGGAGGTATCATAATCTATAATCACATATTTAAAGCCAGCAAATTATCTTAAAAACTTGTTGAAATTCTACGACTAGGTAAGTTGTAATCTAAGTGAGAGGGGTGGTGGATTTGCACATTTCTGGTACACAAGGCATTGGTGACACTTACAGAAACCCACAAGTATTTGAAGAATACCAGAGGAAGTACTAGTAGGAGGAGGACGGGGTAATTGGTCAGGGAAGATTTATCAAGAGGGACATATCTGACACGTGGAATCCCATGAGTCATTACTGGTACACTGTTCATGCTCTACATAAATTACACGACAGAGAAAATGGTATAAAGCAATCTTGTAGATGATGTAAATCTTATGGAGGCAATAAATACAGAATATAAGGGAAAGCTACAAATGACCTACACTCGCTACACATATAGTAAAACAAGTGTCTACTGAAATTCAACTTCTGCAAATACAAGATTTGGGGAATTTTAGGTGAATAAATTAGACCAGAATCAAAATACAACCTAGGGGACGACAAAGACTGGAGACTTAGTACAAGGGCAAATTAGTCCATTAACTTCGTCACGTTAAGAAAATGACTTCTGGAAGAGAAAATAATTAACTGACTGATGGTATCAAGAGGGAAGAGCAGGAATCTGGGACAGTGTATCACAGATGGAAGTTAAACTTTCAAATGAGCCTAAGGGATGCCAGAAAGTGAGTTATGTAGGTAAATAAGAACATAAGAAAGGAGGAACACTGCAGCAGGCCTGTTGGCCCAAATGACAAGTGTACAGTGATCGAGACATTTAAGAAAACTTTTCGCACGAGCTGCTATATTAGTCTGCCGAAACGTATCTTTAATAAATTTATTTATCAATGCATACGTGTCTTTTACCTTCAACTTAGGTAAATGACCTGGATGAGAGTAGTGAAGAATACCGAATGATGAAACCCGTGAGTGGTCAAGGTCATTACACAGGTGTAGCCCTTCAACCAGAATTAGGTAAGTAGTTACACGCGAGCGAGCGTACGTGCACGCACGGTGGATAAAAAGGTATGAAGTGCTAAGACAGGACTAGGAGAAAAATGGAATCCAAACACCAGGATGAGAGAGAGACCGACCGACCGACCGGACCGACCGAGAGCGTCAATTTGAGGGCGCTGAGTGGTAAACAAAAAACAGCAAGCACTCCAACATACTCCATACATAAACACAAATATAAATATAGTGAGGACATACGGTATTGAATCATCATTTCCGTTAACAAATTTGACCCATGAGCTGGAGCTTAATTCCAGCTAACGCAGCTTAAGAAGTACTTGCGCGCGCTCAGGAGGAACTCGTCCCACAGAAAGGAGCTGGAAAGTTTTATTGTATAACGTATAAAAATAGTGTTACTGTAGTGGTGATATTTTATATGCTGTATGTGTGTTGTGTTTTTTATAATCCCCCACCACACGTGTTTTATAAACACAAACGTACGTACGTTCGTGTGTGTGTTTATAAAACACGTGTACGTACGTATGTATTTAAAAAGAATAGCTTTGTCTAGGAAATGTTCTGCCTTCAGTCATTCCACAACTCACCCTCAGCCCTATCATCACACTTGGTTTACAGTTTAGGCCTGAAAATTACCTCATGTTTTTTTAAAATTACAGGGGTGTCTGTAGGGACCTCGGGGAACTTTTACTAGTCTTGAACATTAAAAAAAATATTCATTTTTTTTAAACTGATGCTGATTACAGCTTAATAATTACATTTATTTTGTGATTATGGATTAAGACACGGCACTCACCTACAATATATATATATATATATATCTAAAATTTCGTGTACTGCAACATAACGTGTTTTTTTAAAATGAAACATGAAGCTATCACATTAACAACAATTAATTAGGTTCACAGAACAATAGAGTGCCAGCTATAAGATAATTCTGGGTACTGCTGGAAGGACAACGCCAGAATACTAATGAAAGAAAAAAATTAGACAGAGGACATATCACATAGGGTAAGGCTGTTAGAAACCTTACTTATATTGTAAAAAGGTCACAGATGAAACTAATGTGACATTGTGTTAGATCTTGATGGCATATATACACACAAGATATGATGTTAATTCATAAATTACCAGTAACGAGGATGATTGCTAAAAAAAAAATAATTCAATGAAAACTAATGGTCCCAAATACCGATGGCCCACAGAAGTGTTTAGTTGCCTTTGTCAATCATTAATGATTACATTTGTCTTACTGCTGAAGGACCCTCTTGGGTTTAGCGCTTCGTTTTGATTGTATTATTATGCTACACTTACTTCCTGAGAAATGTATATGTGTGAATTTTTATTGTTGTTGTCAGTAGTAGTGGTATCATAGATAACTGTACATGACTACAATGCACCACGATGGTACGAGTACCACCGGTGGTACACGTACCATCGCTTGGGAACTCTCTACGCAGGCTGCACATAGCGAGGGAGAGAAAAAAAGTTTGTCCCTCAACGAGGTTCAGATTTGACATGTTTCTTCTTATTCTCGACGAGGCAAGTTATTCCTCAGAGGGAAATACTTTCATCTATTGGTGCGGCGAAACTTTTTTTTTTTTGTCCTCCCCCGAGTCTTCCCTCTAGCGGGGCAATAAAACATGCCAGTTCACCTGATATGTGAGCAGCAGCAGCAGCAGTTCTTGCATTGCCCGCCGCTGCTCTATCCCTACCCACCAGCCGCAATAAAATACAGCCATGTGTTCAGGAGGCTGAAAGACATTGGAAATCGATATGTCGTTTCAACTGCTATGCATGATCTTATGCTTGACATGTTTTGCGCTCTGGCTCTCTTCCTGCCCTCCTCCTCCTCTCTCTCTCTCTCTCTCTCTCTCTCTCTCTCTCTCTCTCTCTCTCTCTCTCTCTCTCTCTCTCTCTCTCTCTCTCTTCCCTTCCTACCCATCTATCGGATCATCTTTGTGAAGACTGACGACAGCTTCCCACCAGGAGTTTTACCGTTGCCCTCTGAGTACCTTCCCCGGTTATTTTAACGCATTAACGCACCAGCAGGGTAATAATTACACTCTTGATAACAATATATCAACGCACTCCAATATTTACACTGCCGAACTCCGTGTTTAATGAAACGCTTAATTGGAAACATTAGAGAAAGGTTATAATCTTGCCTTTTTCGCGCCGCCAGCCGCCAGCCCGCGTGAACAATGTCCCTATATTTTCGTATATATCTTGAGAATTGTCATTTAGATTTTTTAAATCACAGTAAAAAAATCGCCTTTCTAATCTACGTTTTTAAAAATGCCATCAGTTACTGTCGCCTCTGTAAAAATGATGACATATTGGTTGTGCATTCCATAAACTGGTTTACTTCGCATTTAAAACACGTTTCCATGCTATTTCCTGAGTGTTTTCGCCCACCCGGGTTTAAAATAGTCGGTGACTTTACATAGCCTCTGCATGAGCGAAACGTTGTCGTTAAAGGCACCCGAAGTGTCATTCAACCCACCTTGGCGATATTTACACACCATTAGACTTCTATCGTAACACATATGTTTTAAACCTGGAATACGATGAAGTAATCCTCTAACTACACTCCTAATGCATTGAACCTCTTGGAGAATTTTTTTTTTTTCAACATGGCTCGGTGACTGCGAAAGGAGTCCTTCTCTTTTATTTCTGCGCATTTAATCTGAATTACAACTAACTTAGCAGTTCAACCATTGCTCAGATTTACACAACTAAATAAAACGCTTTTATACCTGATATATGTAAGTTGCACCGAATTTTGGTTTACGCTATGTATTAAAATATATGTATTAAAATTGCGATGCAGAGAGGGATTTTTGCGTAGTTATAGAAAAGGGGGCACTGCATTAGAGCGTATTTTAATGCGTATTAAAATGTCATTATTGCTAAATGCTTTTTACTCATTACTGTTATTACTGTTAGTATAAGTATTTTTCCTTTTAATAACAATAATAAATATATTTTTATTATATTATTGCCGTCACTTAGAGCTAGGTTTATTTTACATATACCAGTTATAAAACCTTAGTTATTAAGACTTGTTTAAGAATAAGAATGTAATATACATATCTAAGCTATTAAAAAATGGTTATAACTATAGCCATAATTTTTAAAGGTGTGGACCGGTAAGCCAGCGGAAGGCCTCAGTCAGATGACCAAAAGCTTCAACGGCGGTCATCATCTAAGACCCGCGTCAGGAGACACTTAGTCCTGTTTCCTGCCACACCTTACTAACCTATATAAGCTTCCACGCTAGTTTTCGCTTATACTCCTGTGTTGAGTGATTATAGGTTACACTAGGTTACTCTGTTTCATGTTCTTACTGACACAGTGTTAAGACGTACTCTGTAGCCAGAATGGTCAAACAATTTGAAATTTGTAAAAAAAAAAAAATTGTTTACGATTTTTTTTCTTACTGATGGATTCATGTAACTTAATTTACGCTAATTTTCGTGTGCACAAAAATGAACTTAGCAACTTGACTCAACCAACCTGGAATTAACATTATGTAGCCTAATCTTTCCCAGGCTACGGTAAACCCAAATTTAGTGAGTTATAGCAGAAAAAAATGTTCAAGATTGACTTTTAGGGTGAATCGATCGATCGTTTTATAAAACAAATTTTCAAATTCTGACTAAAAAACCAAGTTATATCTTAGTAAAGCTGCTTTATTTCCACCACTGTACACGTAGCAAAAATATCAAACATATCTATGGATTATCAGAGCTTCCGGATCAGCGCTCTGCGTATAATGGCCCAGTTCAAATTTCCATTAAAAGGAGATTAATGTTTTATAATTCCTTTTAAGCCACTGTTAGTAGCAAATATTTCCTGTTATATCACAACTAACAAACTTTTGTTTTTGATGGCCCAAAATTTGAACAAGATTATGAATATGTGTGTGCAGCACATAGGCCTCGCGAGTACTGACGAATATAAAGCTGGGAACCGAAGGAATAATTTTATGTTGGTCAGTCCTTCAGGTATGACAGGTGGAGGTCAGTTACTCACCCTTGGCTTGATTAATAGTGATCGCACTGATCATTAGGCAGAATTTTATTTACAGCATAAGTTATCCAATGGATATTTCTTAATGTTAGCAAGGTGCTCGTGATGCAAGAAATTAGACCTGCTCTTCCCTTCGTTATAGCAAACTTGATTTCCTCCCAATACCCTACTCGTGCCGAATAGGTAAAACTTGCGATTTTGGCTTAAATTGCAACGCTCTTCTTGCCTAATAAGGCAAGCGAAAATTTGTGTATGAAATAATTTCGCAAAAATTATTCTTAAAATAGCAAAAAAATAATTTCATTGTTTGTTTATTATTAAATTATTACAATCTTGTCTAAAATATATTTAGTTGGATTAGGCTAAATTAAATTGAGCTTGTTATGATAAGGTTAGGTAAGTTTTCTAATTTTTTTTGGTACAATATTATTAATTTTTACATTAATATAAATGAAAAAAAATATATCTTTAAACGTATAAGAGAAAATTTTAAAAATGACTTAATTTTTAAAGAGTTCTTGCTAATTGACCAATTTCGCAGATTCGGCAACATACACACACACACACACACACACACACACACACACACACACACACACACACACACACACACACACACACACACACACACACACACACACACACACACACACACACACACACACACATATATATATATATATATATATATATATATATATATATATATATATATAAAAACACTGCGACTAGCTGGGCGATCGAACCCGTGTTTTAGCCCGCCTCATGGTGAGCGAAAATTCCACGACGCTCTAACCCACGGGACCATACAATCCTCGGATCACGGAACAACACCTAGCTCTGCTGAGTGCGTGATTGTTGTAGGATTGTATGGTCCCGTGGGTTACCATCGTCATGGAATTTTCGCTCACCATGAGGGGGCTAACAACACGGGCTCGATCCCCGGCTAGTCGCAGTGTTGTTATTGATTAAATACCACTCATTCGTGGTATATATATATATATATATATATATATATATATATATATATATATATATATATATATATATATATATATATATATATGTCGTGCCGATTAGGTAAAACTTGCGATTTTGGCTTAAATAGCAACGCTCACCTTGCCATATAAGACAAGTGAAAATTTGTGTATGCAATAATTTCGCCAAAATCATTCTGAACATAACGAAAAAATATATTTCATTGTGTTTGTTTATTATTAAATTAATGTTAACGTATCTAAAATATATTTAGTTGGGTTAGGCTAAATTAAATTGCGCTTGTTGTAATAAGGTTAGGTAGGTTTTCAAAGTTTCTCTTGGTACAAAATTATAAATTCTTACATTAACATAAATGAAAAAAATATATCTTTAAACGTATAAGAGAAAATTTTATAAAGGACTTAATTTTAGATGAGTTCTTGCTAATTGACCAGTTTTACCTAATCGGCACGACATATATATATATATATGCAAGAAAACCACTATGAAAAATAGAAGAATTCAAGCGCTTTCGTGACTACTCACATTATCAAGGAACTATATCATATAGTTCCTTGATAATGTGAGTAGTCACGAAGCGCTTGGAATTTCTATTTTTCATAGTGGTTTTCTTGCATATTTTGATATCACCTGTTTACTGTGATCTTTTTGCATATATATATATATATATATATATATATATATATATATATATATATATATATATATATATATATATTCACAAAAACGGCTACTGCAAGTTGAGAACAGCCATCACACCAGCCTCTCACTTGATCAGTGTGTATAATTGACTGCCAACACAGATTACCAAATCTGTGATGTTCGAGTGCATAATAAATTAATGTTCTAATATACATCTCAGTTGGTTGGCCCCTCAGGAAAGGGTGAGGGGAGCCTTGGTGCTGGCGATGGGCTATTAAACCAAGGACGGTACCCTTCACACACTTTTGTACAAATACTCGTTACTGACCATTACCCAAGTACCGTATGACCCCTATATGAAGGCTTAGCAGTTTCAAGAGAATGTAATACAAGATTATCCAAAAATCAGCAATTTGACAATTTTTATTGCGAGTTCAATATCAGCCACATTCTCTGAGCCCCTCGAGTCAGAGTCTAATCTAAATTTTTCTTGCTGCGATGAAGCTGCCGCAAGTGGGGCCACATTCCATCCCTCTGAGGTAAACAGCCCAAATTAGAAGTCTGGTCCTTGGGGGAAGTTTTATGACTTTCGCGAGGCTGTGATTAAAGACTGAAGAGGAACCGCCTGGAAGCACACTGACACCACAACACTAAAAAATCAACTTGGAAATTGGGTCGAAAATATACTAAGAGTTTCAAGAAACTATTGAAATTTTTCAACTATTAATGTGTCTGTGTCTCTATCTCTTCGTCTTTGTCTCTTTGTATTTATCTTTGTCTTTGTCTCTGTCTGTCTGTCTGTCTCTGTCTCTCTCATGCCATCGGCGATTAGAAAATAAACATGGTTTTCGAAATTACTAATGGCATAGCAAAATAAATTCAACTTTGTCGGTTCTTATCACAGAAAAATACAAAAGGATCGCAATGATCAGGCAAGTTTACTACTAACATTAACAGAACAGGCGATTTAGTTTTATTTGGGACAGATTTAAACGTAGGCGGGTTTAACATAAGTGTTTAATTTTCACCCTCGATTCAATGTTATTTTTGTGTCTCCAAATAACCCAGATTCCATGTGTTATTTCCGTCTATACGTTTTTGGTGTCTGTCCGCTTCTGGAAATACAGCTACTGATTGTGAATGTGTTTCCTTCTTTGAGTCACCCAAGTTTGGTAGAAAAGAAATAATGGTAAATGAAATGTGTCTGTTTAATATCACACATGTGAGAAAGTGAAATGAACAGGAGGAAGAGGTGGTGGATGCAGACTCATTCACATGTTTGATAAGGTCCCATGAGGCCAAGGGTGAGAACCCAATTAAGAGGAGGGACCAGGAGCTATGATTCTACCCCTCAGCAACTCACAATAAGAAATAACACGACACGCAATTTAGTATATTAATCTCTGCTTACTGATGATCCTCAGGTGTAATAAACTGAACCAATAACTTGATTCAAACTGGAGCTTCTCTTTTCCTCCTCAGATCGAACCTGATTACCTCATATCCCCAGGCGCTGTGTGACCCTAGAGGTTTAATGTTTCCCTTACGAATATAACATGAAATTCATGTCAAGTCACAAGATATGTTCTCCATTACTCCAGTTTTCTTGATAACTGCACGTCTCCGTGACATTAGGTCTTCCTCTCTCTTGCAATTTTTAAAATGTCTGAGGTTTCAGTAGATGCCTGGCGACAATTACGAGAGGGTAGTGGGATTTTGTTCCTCAAAAAAATGTTTCCTGATATGGGATGAATCTCTCAGTGGTTCAATATTTGCTGGAGTGCATATAGTCCTAAGAAGGTTCACTCATTAGGAAGGGCAAATCATGTGACCTTGATTTCAGTTTTTTTATCTATTCTGTTAATTATTCCTGATGAGTATCCTAGAATAGGGAGTGAAAGATTCAGTGTCGTGTGTTATTTATTCTTAGTGTGTTCTGTGATTTACATATTTCAGAGAGTGCAGGGAATCGAACTGGGGTTAATTAGAAAGCCAGACCCCAGTTCGATTCCTCGTACTCTTCTGAAGAAACTACAGAAAGCTGCATTCCAGATTAGCTACAAGAATATATCACGCCAGGGAAGCAATATGTCGCTACCAGATAAAGGGTAATAATGTAACTAGGAATAACATTTATTGGATTTTGCAGAAGGAAACTGGTAAGGGAACCGTGTCTGGTAGTGGTAATACTGGTGTTACTTTCCCCACTGTAGTGAACTAGTGGCAACATCTCTGGCCAAAAGGTTGTTTCTGGATTTAGAGCCCCAATATGAGCAACACTTTTAGAGTTGTAGCAATTGCAGAATATGTGAAAAGGTATTTTACTTATCAGCAGAAATAAAATTTCTTCTGACGTGGGTCTTACTTTTATGATTACCAGTTCACTATGTAAAAAAAATGAAGATCCTATTATAAAATACTTATATCTATAGATAAAAATAGGAGGTTGGGAAGTGTGTGGTCAGAGGCTGAAGGATGGTGATAATGTTTGAAAATCAGCGCTGGAAGTGGTTTTACTGGCAGAATAATGACGTGGAAGTGGGGTAACCTCCTAGAAGCATGGCGGTGGTTGCAGCTTCTCTCGCTAATATTGCTATCAACATCAACGCGTTGCAACTGTAGCAATGGCAATGATGGAAATAAAGCGAAAACACAGGTGCAGAGCAAGCATTATGGACTTTATGAAGCTCTACGAAAAGCAATACCTGTCACAAACGAATGCTCTGCGCATGTCTCTTCTGCATTACTGTCAGCAACACGCCATTGAATGCAAGGATAAAAATGGTGGCGGCTGGCGGAATACGGCTTTCGTTGGCGAATGTATTTTCTACGAGTAGGAGCTACAGAGTGGTGGAAAACTTAGTTTAGTATGCACGGCAGACTTGCCACCCTTCGCTCCATGCATGGACCTGCATGTTGTTTTGCTCCACAACTAAACAGTTTAATTCTCCTTTTAACATAACACTTCTAAAGGCACACTGCCTTCCGTCAAATGTTTACAGTGGGAAACAAGTTTACAGTAGTCGGAGCTCAAAAAGTTACGTAGTTTAACGTTAGCAGGAACTTAAAATAAGGCAGTAGCTCTGAAGACGCCGCTTAGTAGTGATTAATAACGTAACATATTGTACTGACGGTTTATAATAGTTATGCATATGCTAATAGCAGGTCTCCCGCCTGTATGTGTAGTTATGGTGTGAATGTCAGCAACATTTTATAAGCAGCGTCTATAGATGATTTGTTCCAGAACGGCGCAACTCTACTCAACACCCATTGTGTATCGTCTACCAGATCTTGATAGACTACGATTTAAACGATGGTTTCTGTGATTATCACAATTTAATCTAATGTTTCTCGAAGACAATATTTAGTCTGTGAAGGATCCCTTATGCTTATTCACATTGTGTCAATAAATTACATTAACTTTATCACAACTCTTTACTACGCAACTAAAGCGACATTATTCACCACTTGCAGCTGCATTAAACACCAATCACACACTCCTACTTTAATCACCAATCACCCATAGTTACGTTGGACACCAATCATTCCAGATACACGAACCTCAAGTTCACTACCTGAATGATACACTAAATGTCATGTTCATATAATAAGTAAGTAAAAGGCGATAACAGTTAGAGCGCGACAGTCTTGCGTCCCGTGATCTGAGGATTAAACTATCAGGACTCCTTTACTAAATGACCCACAGGGGTTTAACACTTCACATATTTTATTTTCCACATCACGTTCTGCCGATGAAATTGCCTTCATTTTTACCTCTGGGGAAATCATGAGTATTCAAGATCTGAATTTCAGGTTTTTGACCTACTGTATACTCCAATATCCTGCTGGACTAAACTGAGAAAAAAATTGTGACCAGAAACCAGTCGACAGTTTTATTTTACGTGGAAACAAATTTTTGCATATTGTAATTCGCCTTCACTTTACAAACAACTTCATCTTTTTATAACAAAGGCCCTTTGAAAAAGTGTTATTTACACTGTTTCTCTTGCTCCGTAAATCAAACAGGAAGTTGTGTACTGTGTTAGCAGGCAGTACATTGCAACAACGGGGGAGTTATGTTTCGTTTCTGTTTTTGTCCTTGATGATGGCTTTGTCAGCTGCGTGAGACACACACACACACACACACACACACACACACACACACACACACACACACACACACCACACACACACACACACACACCACTACACACACACACACACACACACACATACACACACACTGTGAACGTGGAACTTTTGTGTCCCCAAGAGGTGATTCCTTGTTCAAAGTTACCAATTGTTGCAGGCGAGGGATTTATTAGTGACCATTTGTTGCAATTGATTATTGAATATTTATCGGTGATTTCTTGATGGAGGTGATTAACTTGTTACTTATAAGTAATCTCTTGATGGAAGTGGATTGATGCCTCAGTAAACCTATGCTGAAGTGAAGAGTTTATTACTAGTAATGAACATCATATCAGAAGTCCCGGCTTATTTATGTATCCTACGAAATTAGAAATTCCATTTAGTGCACAAGTCAGCTAAACTGGGATTGCTACAAAATAGTCAGCTAACTCAAAATGCAACCTAAGATATGTTTTAATTACTTATTGTTTAGGTTTAAGATGGTCTACGTAGGTAATGTTTCGATAGGTTAATGGTTCCAGATAATTATAATCTCCCCGAGGCCTGGTCTAAGACCAGAGTTCGCAAAATGGAAATTAAATGTTACAGAATAAACTTAATAAATGCAAGAAAGATATGTTTAATATGTTTAGGTTAAGGGGTCAGTAGAAGTTTGAATATTAATTTCCATTGATACATTTGCTGAGGCCTGGACAAGACCAGAAGTCCAAAAAAATTTTTAAATGTCTAAGTTCAAATTTTAAAATGCAGAGAAATAAGTCAAGTGTTTACTCTGTATGAAGTTGTAATACTGACTTCGTATGACACATTTGTGAGACAGGAAAGACCAGTAATCCAACAAAATATTTAACAAGTCTTAGTTCACACTTCGAAAATGACAGAAGGCTAGTACCTGTGACGGACAGAGGTAGTACCGTTGACACTCGTATGACAGGATGGTAGTACCTCGTTGACACTCGTATGACAGGATGGTAGTACCTCGTTGACACTCGTATGACAGGATGGTAGTACCTCGTTGACACTCGTATGACAGGATGGTAGTACCTCCGTGGACGGTAGCTTTACCAACCTACTACCTACTTCATTAAAGCGCTACAGTAGTTCTCACGTTTGTAGCTAGTAAACAAGAGGACGTGTCACAGGAGCGCTGGGGTCATCCTCTTGTAGACGCAAGCAGCTCACATCCACTTAAGATCCTCTCAGGTCTCGAGTAGGTTTTGCAAAATTGCTCTTAAACCTGGATAGCAGCTTACCTGGGCGCTGATCCCCTTAGGTGCGTGCCAAGCACAGCTGATGGGAAGGAAGAAGAAGATTTCGCCTACTAAGGAAGTGCCTCCTTCAAACACTCCTCCAAATTCGTTGTCAAACGATTGTGTGCGTGTGTGATTCTGGATCTAAATTAAACACTTCTTGTACATTAGGTTACTTTAGCATAATCTAAAAATTCCTTTTAGTCAACTGTCAACAATTAAAATACATGTATCTGAGGGTAACGTTTGGCAGCGGGGAATGCACTGTTGTCGATTATTTCGTTGGGAACCATACGCTACTTGTGAACAATGAGAAACTTGAATATTTAAATATAATTTTGTGCGAGTCATGAGACTACATGTATATGGCCAGAACTCCGAATACACGAGTATACAAACTAAACTTAATAAGAGAGGAAATATTATCCGTAATAAACTTTTTTCCGAAATTTCAAAGTATCTTCGAAACATGCGGCAAAGATTCTTTATACGAAAACAGAAACTAGAATATTTGTTCCCACCCGATAGGAAAAAAATATACGTCCCGGGTCACTGCTGTTTTTTAATTGATCATTCGTTATTTACAATGTCTACCCAAGCAAGGATTGTGCAAATATTCTGACATTTCATCACTTTATTGTCTGTTTCAAATAAATCAAATTACCTGAAGATTCCACATTTCTTTCTCTGTTTTAATGACAAAAAAAAATCAATGAATTTTAATGCATCGCAAAAACATAGAAACCTAACTTTGCCTATCTTTAAATTTTACATAACTGTCGCTGATAAACGCAACGCTAATTTAATTACCATATTACTCAGACAATCTCGGAGATTCTATTTGCATACCACATAATCTTCTTATGTTATATTGTATTTTCCTACCGCTGTGGTTGCATTGTCTGTGTATCCCCCCCCACACTGCCTTCGTTTATCCCTTCAAGGGGTGGAAGAAGTGGAGAGGTAATTTTAAGGTGTTCAGTCCCTTAGCCTTGATGGGTGTTCAGCCCCCCATAGCCTTGATGGGTGTTCAGCCCCCTTAGCTTGATGGATGTTCAGCCCCTTAGCTTTGATGGATGTTCAGCCCCTTAGCTTTGATGGATGTTCAGCCCCCCTTAGCTTTGATGGGTGTTCAGCCCCTTAGCTTGATGGTGTTCAGCCCTCTTAGCTTTGATGGGTGTTCAGCCCTTATTTGATGGGTGTTCAGCCCCCTTAGCTTTGATGGGTGCTCAGCCCCCTTAGCTTTGATGGGTGTTCAGCCCCCTTAGCTTTGATGGGTGTTCAGCCCTTAGCTTTGATGGGTGTTCAGCCCTCTTAGCTTTGATGGGTGTTCAGCCCATCTTAGCTTTGATGGGTGTTCAGCCCATCTTAGCTTTGATGGGTGTTCAGCCCATCTTAGCTTTATGTGTTCAGCCCTTAGCTTTGATAGGTGTTCAGTCATCTTAGCTGATGTGTTCAGACCACTGTTATGGGTGTTCAGCCCATCTTAGCTTTGATAGAGTGTTCAGCCATCTTAGCTTTGATGGTGTCTAGCTCCATCTTAGCTTTGATGGGTGTTCAGCCCATCTTAGCTTTGATGGGTGTTCAGCCCCTGCCATACTTAGACCCTCATGTGTTCGCTCTAATGAGGCCTATTCAGTCTCGTCACATCTATAGTGTCAGCCCTTCTCATAACCTTTGTATATCTGAAATCTCTTGATCGTTAGACCTTGATATTCTGCTTCTTAGATCACCTTTAGACAAAGTTTACCTCCCATTCCCTGGATTATAATTAATATTTTATAGTATATGTATTTTCCATACTTGTTTCCTTAATTCCCATTGTTTTCTTTTGCCACTTTCTTCATTTATGTATCCATGTATTTTCACCACTTCTGTTACAAATGTATTCCTGCTGAAGGATACCTGAAAGTTACGCTTGTATCATCTGAGGATTTCATCACTTTTATCTAGGCATCCCTTCACTGCTAGTTAGTATCCCGCCTCCTGTCATAATCTAGGCATCCCTCCATTGTTATCGTCTAATAGCCCCCTACTATCATTAGTATCCCTCACTGTCATCATCCACGCATCTCTCACTGCCATCATCATAGCCTCCCCTATCGTTATCTAATATCCCTCACTGTCATCGTCTAGGTATCCCTTACTCTCATCATCTTAGCCTCCATTATTGTCATCTAGTATCCCTCACTGTCATCATCTAGGTATCCCTCACCTGTGATTTCCTAACCGGGTACCGGAGAATATTCATATCTCTGAAGAAAAGTTCACATTAATAAGAAACTCTTAACTGGATTATGTTTTGTACAAGTTAATCCCACGTTATTCTGGCCATTCTCACTTCTGTCTCAAAGTAGTACAACTGACGTCGTAGCCTTGTAATGGTCTCGATGCATTACTGGCACTTTGGCCTTGTGTTGTGGAGCCATGCTGTCGATGGCAAATTCAACGCTTATTGAATTTCAGTTAAAATTACAATATTAATTTATATACTTAGGTTCAAAAAAAATATCACTGAAGTAGTTTTTTGCACCACATTCACGATTAATATAGAATATGCCATGACAACAACACTGGGGCTCATGTACACAATATCTTCACTTACACCCTCATAAAATGGAAATAGAAGAAACGCAATCGTTCAGGGTAGATGGCAACTGCCTCATTTTATAACGTTCCCGATCATGGCTCTGCTCCCATACCTTCAAATAAAAATCCCAACATTAGTGCATATTTTTGACCTCTGACTTGGGGCCTTCTTTTAGCTAACTCTAGAGGCCGTTATGTATAGTACTTAAATAGATAAACAGCTGTATGACCCTTGTGGATTTAGCGCTTAGTTTTGATTATAATAATAATTTAATTGATAACTATTTCCACGTTGATTCTATTACGTTAATAACCAGAGTTTATTAAACTACCGCCTTGGTTATTCAGTAATCTCTTAGGATATTCACTGGTGCGGCAAACATTGCTTGAGAAGGTCTATTTAAAATCAATCTCTTTTTTTTTCCACTCCCTTCATGGCATTAACGTTTTTATTGGGCGATGATTTTCTCCCTAACTTCCTTCTCCATAATGCGGGTCATAAAAATTCGCGAAACTTTTACCAACGAGCCATGAAAAATGTGGAGAGTCTTTAATGCTGGGACTTGGGACGCGAGTTCATACCAGGGCACCAGCTATGGAAGGCATGACGATAATTTTGGAAGACGATATTTGTTTTGGTTTGCAAGCATGATGGAGTCAGGCGACCAGTCCAACAAATAAAATAATAAATATAATAATAAAGGAATACACAAACACGCGCACTCACAGACGTACACTCATGTGGATGCGCACAGGCATGTATGTGTGTCCTTGGAACAAGAAACAAAATTCGATCGAATTAAGGAGAAAGTGAACAACAGCTGACTTTTATTGAACACTCGAAAAATTACTTTTTCTTTCCCCTCCACCCCTTCTCTCTCTCTCTCTCTCTCTCTCTCTCTCTCTCTCTCTCTCTCTCTTCTCTCTCTCTTCTCTCTCTTCTCTCTCTCTTCTCTCTCTTCTCTCTCTCTTCTCTCTCTCTCTCTCTCTCTCTCTCTCTTCTCTTTTCTCTCTCTCTCTCTCTCACTTTTGCAAAGAGACGTAGTTAATTACATGCAGAAGGATCTCAAACAATTTCCTGTTTCCACGACCCACATACATGCACAAACTTGCTAGTGCGTGTGTTTGTGTGTGCCGTCCATTGTCTGTTATGTGTTCACGTTGATCGTTGTAGGCCAAATTATTCCCATTTTCCCCCGGAAAAGGAAAGAGGAACTCCAGATGCTGAAGAAAGTCTCCTAATAAAAAGTAACTGGAACGACTCCTTTAGATCAAAAGTTTTTGCTTCCAGTAACCCCGATGCATCACCTTTACTGGCTCGGCTGTTCCTCATAAACACATACTAATAATAGTCAGAGTTTGGGGTCTTGGTTTACATAAATAACCCGCACATAGATTGAAACTTATGACGACGTTTCGGTCCGACTTGGACCATTAACTATAACCAGTTAATGGTCCAACTCAGACCGAAACGTCATCAGAAGTTTCACTCTCTATTAGCGGGTTATTTGTGTATTGCTCCAGTCGCTGTATTATGTATTTTTTGATCCCGTCTCGCAGAACAACTTTAGAAATCTGTCTGAACATCTCATTTCATTGTCGACTAATGCTAAACTAAATTTAGGCTGAATTAAGATAAAGTCGAGCAGGATGATACGAAGTTGTAACGTCGTTAATTTTAGCAAGATTAAGTGAGGCTGCTGTGCTGGCTTTGCTTCAGAATTTTCAATTTGTATGCGGCGTTTATACACTATGTATTTGTTTGTGTAATATGTTATACTAATAATAAAATATATTATATATATATATATATATATATATATATATATATATATATATATATATATATATATATATATATATATATATATATATATATAAGTATATATATATATATATATGATATATATAAATATATAGTTCTATAATATATATAATTTTATTATAGTTTTTATATATATATATATATATATATATATATATATATATATATATATATATATATATATATATATATATATATATATATATATATATATGTTCGGTAATGCATCAGAAATTAGTTTCTAAAATTTTCTCTTATACGTTTAAAGATATATTTTTTTCATTTATGTTAATGTAAGAATTTATAATTTTGTACCAAGAGAAACTTTGAAAACCTACCTAACCTTATTACAACAAGCGCAATTTAATTTAGCCTAACCCAACTAAATATATTTTAGATACGTTAACATTAATTTAATAATAAAGAAACACAATGAAATATTTTTTTTCGTTATGTTCAGAATGATTTTGCGAAATTATTGCATACACAAATTTTCCTTGTCTTATATGGCAAGAGAGCGTTGCTATTTAAGCCAAAACCGCAAGTTTTACCTAATCGGCACGACATATTATAGTGTGTGTTTGAGCGCGGGTGTTATGCACTGTAAAAATGTTCTCATAGATATTTTAATAGTTTAAGATACTAAAACTGATACGATTATCTTAATCTGTATTAGATTAAGAGCACCTTGCAGTGTGTACTGAGCTAGCTAATGCTCGCCACCTTCCTAGCTTCTTATGCCAGCACAACTTTACTTTTCCCGGTGTCTAATAAACAAGCTTTATTTCTAAGTCTCATAAATTCCTTGGCTCGTAACTTTTGAATAACTTATAATGAGTTCCGAAACTGGAATGATTGTCTCCACGGAAGAGTAAATATTCACTAAGCATGTTGATCTCTCACGGGGTGGGCAGGTGGGTGGGAGATTTGATAGGTGGATGCTTGCTCTTTAGTCTCTCAATACCACTCTCACTATCTTCTCTCACTATTGCTCTCTACGCTGGTGAGGGGCTCTTGATCTAGGGAATTTGATCTGTGCTCCAGTTCCCTGAATAAAGCCTGAATACCTTCTACATCCCCACCCCACACAGGCGCTGCATAATCCTACGGGTTTAGCGCTCCCCTTCATTATAATAATCACTATAGCTCTCACTTTCCCCTTTTATATTTGTTTCATGTTTTTTTTAATGAAAAAATAACAGTTTAGACATAACAGCTACCACACAATTTTATACTGCAGTGCCTCAGACACGAACACTTTTTTTATACTTTGCCCATTCAAAGTTCCAAAACTTCCCTGGCTGAGGAACAAAAAAAAAAAGTTCATCTTAATATGATTCTTCTATTTGTAACTGGGATTTTTTTTTTCGAGAAAATCAAATTTAATTAAAAGGACTTTGATTATTTTCATTACCAAATCGGAAATTTTCATTAGCTCCCCAAATTCTTTGTTTTTCCAATCTTGGCAATGAAGACGTATAATAATGATCTTGGAGTTAGTCTTCTTCTCTCGGGCGAGTTGATTAAATTATAACAAAGAAATCTTAGTTTTTCCTTACGTGTTGCTTGTGATTTGAAAGTGATTAATTTTCACTTGTGAATATTTTCAGCTCTTTTTGTATGCAGAAATTTAACAAAAATCGTTTTGAGCCTAACGAAAAAAAGTTTCATTGTGTTTTTTTATTATTAAATAATTGTAAACTTATCCTAAAATATATTTAGTTGGACTAGGCTACATTAAATTGCGCTTGTTATAATAAGGTTAGGTAAGTTTTCTAAGGTTCTTTTGGTACAAAATTATTAATTTTTACATTAACATAAATGAAAAAAATATCTTTAAAAGTATAAGAGAAAATTTTAGAAAAGACTAACTTTTAAATGAGTTCTTGCTAATTAACCAGTTTTACCTATTAGGCACGACAAATATATATATATATATATATATATATATATATATATATATATATATATATATATATATATATATATATATATATATATATATATATGTGTGTGTGTATGTGTGTGTGTGTGTGTCTAATTTAGTGTCTTGAGAAATAAAAGACAATTATTTCATAAATTTTCTCCAAGATGCGCAAAGCAAATATATTTCTCAGTTAATCATTTCTGTCAACACATTCCTTGATTGAAAGAAACCGTCGGTAATATTTGATATTTAATAGAGACGAATGACGGCAATGTTCGACCATTCGTGGAGAAAAGTAGAAAATTAACGTAACACTCCGTGCATGGTATGCATATTGCGTAGAACGCCACCACCCACTCACCCACTAGTTCCCCCACTCGTTCCCCCACTCATTCACCCACTCCCACTCTCCTCTCCTCATAGGTTATCAAATTACCATAGTCTTCAAATAGTTTCTTTTCAACGTTGCTAATACAATTAGAAGAAATAAAAGTTCAAATTAAATATTGTGATCTGTTTCCCAGCCCATGTGTCATGGACTCCAGCTGGAGGGCCATGTGTCATGAACTCCAGCTGGAGGGCCATGTGTATGGACTCCAGCTAGATGGCCATGAGTCGTGGACTCCAGTTTTAAGGCCATGTCACGTATCGCAATGATACTGTCTTAAATTTTTTAAATGATATATTTTCCCATTTTTTAAATAGAGATATTGATCTTCATGTTTAGCACTGTATATCCAAAATTCAGCATTTCTTAACGTTGAAGTTAATTTTCCACTTCCGTGACTACTGCGTCAACTTATTCAAATTCCTGTGAATACATTTAAACTCTGCCACAGATGCGATGTGTTGTCCTAATTTCGTGCCATGTGCGAACCTTGCGATTTTAGGTATTAGCACGATTTTGAGATCCATGTGGATTCTGACGAAGATTGAGGGGAGGAGTTGGTTATTGGCAATTGAGGTAGGATGTGAGGGAGTTGCGGTAGCTACAAGGGGTAGTAGTCGTTAGAGCGGTAAAGATTCATGAAAGGGAATAAGTATGAGGTGTACCTGGAGGGGGTTCCGGGGGTCAACGCCCCCGCGACCCGGTCCATGACCAGGCCTCAGTTGGTCATGGACCCCAACCAGGTGGAGGTGGTAAATGATAATGGTAGGTGATTTCAACAACTGGCCAAATTAAACATGACTTAGAGTCCACAGGAGCTGAGCCATTGTCTCAGAGATATAAAATCTCAGTAACAACAATAATCATTCGCTCTATGACTCAGTCCTTCAGCACTTGATGCTGGAGAATGAGTGGTGATTCAGTAAAGTGGAGTCACCCTTCGCTTACTTGTAACAGATAATGCTACTCCCCATCCCCCAGGCGCTATATAACCTCTACGATAATATAATAATTAATATAATATCATTTATGGCTGAGAACTGCTTAAAAAAATAGTGTCATCTTTTTCTTATCTCATTTATTTGATATTTCAGAACAAAGGGCCTCATTTTGTTCTAAAAAAAAATATTTATATATATATATTCCATCGCAGTAAATATAAAATATTTTGGAAAAAATACGTGGAAAAATTAAGCAAATGCACCCAGCTGTGCGTATGTATTAGTGTTTTGTTCCTGTGTCAGAGAAAATGGAAGATAATGGCTCTCAGGATTTCTCATAGCACAGGAAATAAAATTCGTTCCATTTCCCGTTTTGTAGAGGGCCAGTGATACTTTTTTTCCATGTGTTGCGAAGGTTTATACTCTACCTTGTGCATTTAGGAAACGAACGGGATGGACGTGGGTGAAAACACACACACACACACACACAAACACACACACACACACACACACACACACACACACGAGGATGGAAAATCAGAGGTTATAAATTTTCTGGAGTTCTACGACAAGGTAACAAAAATAAGACAGGAGAAAGAGTGATGTTCACATAGTATTTTCTTGAACTGAAAGGCTTTTGACACAGTATCGCTCGAGAGATTGATACAATAGCTAGAGAAGCAGGCAGGAAAACCACTATACTAGATCAGGGAATACGTGACAAGAAGGAAAAAAGTGATGGTCGATGATGTGTAGGAATGGACGCATGTGACGAATGGGGTTCCACAAGAATCAGTCGTAGGACCGGTGCGCGCCTTCTTCTAGTTTACGTGAATGACGAAGACAGAAATGATAGTCAGAGATATTCCTGTTCGCAGACGACGCGAACCTAATGAGGAGAATACAAGGAGTACGAAGACCAAGAAAGGCTACAAAGGGATCTGGACAGGATGCAGGCTGGTCTGACAAATGGCTAATAGAGTTTAACCCCAACCAAGTGCAAAGTTATGAAGCTTTGGTAAGGACAAAAAAGACCACTGATGGAGTACTTGCTCGAGGGGCAAAGGTTGCAAATCTCACTTAAGGAGATGGACCTTGGGAATGAGTATCATACCGAACATATTCCCAGAGGCGCACATCAACCAAATAACCGTAATAGCAAATGCGCATCTGGCAAATGTATAAAGAGCGTTTCAGCATCTACGTAAGGAGTCAATCACGATTCTATACACCGTGTACGTTAGGCCCATATTGGCGTACACAACACCAGTATGGAACGCACACCTGGTCGAGCACATCAAGAAACTGGAGAAAGTGAGGAGATTTGCAACAAAATTAGTCTCGGAGCAAATGGGTATGTTCTTTGAGGAGAGCTTAAGAAAACTCGACCTGATGAGGACTTGGAGGATTAGGGGAGACATGATAACGATGTACAAAATACGGAGAGGAAATGACAAGATGAAAAAGATCAGAATGTTTAAGAGATGCAAAATAAGATCATAAGGGCACAACCGGAAGTTGAAAACTAAGATAAGCCATAGGGATGTTAGAATATATTTATTCAGCATTAGAGTTGTCAGAAAGTTGAGCAATCTGGAGAGTGCAGTAGCCGAGGACTCGAAACTGTGTCGTTTTAGCCCGTCTCATGGTGAACGAAAATTCACGACGCTCTAACCCATGGGACAATCCAATCCTACAAAGATCACGTACCCAGCACAGCTAGGTGTTTTACCGTGATCCGAAGACATACAATTGGTGTGGGTGCCTCAGTGCTAATTTCATTCTACTCCCCGTTTGGTGTACTAACCTATACAAGCGGTATATATATTATTGTAACCACGAACGAGTGGTATGCAATCAATAACACTGCGACTAGCCGAGGACTTGAACTCTGAGCTCTGAGGCACCCATACCATCGTATGTCCTCGGGTCACGGTAAAACACCTAGCTTTGCCAGGTGCGTGACTTTCGTCTAACGTGCATATTAGAAGGATGTTGTATTCTCTGGAACTGGCAAAAGATGGCAAACATCATAAAAAGTTCGCTTAGGGAGGGATAGATTTCTGGTGAGGAGAGAGAAAAGGCAACATTGGCATTAAGTTCTTTACACTAGTTTCCATCTTTTTGAAAGAAGTTTTTTTCATTATTTTAGCAATAGTATTAGGTCCAGAGGAAGCATCAAAGAACGTGCAATTAGTGGGATTGAGGATTTGCACTCCTGGAGCAGCTGTGACTTGCTTAATGGTGTGTGAGCTAGTAGACACTTGTTTACCTATCAAGGGGTATAGTTGAATGCCTAAATTCTCTCTTCGCTCTTTAATAACTCTCTAGCAAGGATTCTGTTGTGCCCACCAGAGTGCCATCACCCAAAATCAAGAAGTTGGCAGCTCGTGTGTCAGTGTTTGCATAAATTAGAATATTTTAGCCAATTTTTTATTTATCGCATACTATCCGACTCTTTGGCAGTATCTTTATTTCTCCCTGATTCCCTGCCCATATTATTACCTCTCCTTGACTGTCCAGCCTCATTCTTACCTTCTCCTGATCAATTGTTTACATTCTTACCTCTGCCTGATTCTTCGGTTATTTCAGCAACTCGTCCTGAATTCCTGGCCACATTTCTTTCCCCTTTTCCTTATGACTCCTGTCTCTCCTTAACTCTCCGGCAAAATCCTCAAGAGTCCCTTCTGCATTTTTTGAGAATTTTTGTGATCCAGCCAGGCTGCATTACCATTAGCTTCTCCTCTTGGCTGATCTCTCAGAAAAATATCTTGCCAGTGTGGTCAGAGACGCCGTTTCTGGAGATCTCTGCCAGAATTCTAGCAGGATATTTCCTCTTCCCGCTATGAAACATACCAAGGGTGTCCTCACCTTCCTGAAAGTCAGCCATTTTTGTTGTTTACGTTCCTTACTGAAAGAATGAGACAGTTTTGTTTCTTAACATACGGATCTAATCCGATTTCTCGAAATGCGCAGTTTAAGTTGGGTTTGCATTAATTAGCCAATTTTCTTTTTAAATTAGAACAAAGTAAATATATGTAGAAATATTTTACAAATGACCATTTTTAATACAACCGAAAACGAAAACCACTAAGTAAAAGTTAAATCCACTCAAAACTAACATTTAGATTTGGTGTTTATTTCTGTTTTTCCATGGTCAACGTTACCATGAGATGAGTTGGTGAGAACACAGTGTAGTCAGTAGGTGACGGTACCAAAATGGAAAACTGTAAACTTAGCATTGGAAGTTTTAATTAGCGCTATAGAAAAAGTTGATACCAACTTGAAGTCATGTTGAAGGACGCTGATGAAGCCTCAGTGCGGCGGCTTTCTCAAAATTTATTCACCGCGTATAATTCCTCATTAGCATTGTCTTACACATGAATTTGAGAATGAGATCAGTGGTAGGAACATTCCTGTTCCCAGAACCTAATTTCCATTGTTGGGGGAGTTTTTTTTTTTAATTTAGCAGCATTTTCTATATTACAACTTGATTAGTTCATATACATTCAGGCAGAGAATATAATTTACATAAAACCCTTGATGGGGCAAAACTCTACTAATCCACAGTTCGGAGAAGAAACTTTTAGTCTACATTTCAGTCCGTCCAGTGCTATTACCAGCATTAAAAGTGGCCGAAACCGTGTCTAAGTTTTATTCTTTAAGCGTCGTGTTATTTGTGAATGCATTAGGGGCAGACTTCAGATATCTAGCTAAGATGCATCTAACCTGTATTACTGACACACATTAAAAGAATGGTGTGACTTCAGACGGTATTATTAAAAATACTACTGAAGCCAAAAAGTTCTGACCTTTGATTATGAAAAAAACTTGAATAGTGATTTTTGTTTCCCTTAGTTTGATTCCACAGTGGCCCAACTACATAGGCTCACGGTCTCATTATTTAGAAGACCTTAGCAGATGAGAATAAACAATTCAGTAGGCCTATACCCCATGCAAGGCAAATCTTATCTACACCATTCTCACTCAAATATTTTCTCTAAACTTGTAGAGCTTAGTTATGATTATAATAATTTCCCTAACTCATTTATAAGGTAACCAAGTTATTCGCTTCGGTGACCTTACATGGAAGACTGTTTTATTCATTTACTACCAGCATTATTATACTCATTTGAGGGAGCCCTAAGTCCGTAAGGGTTACAAAGTGTCTGGTGGAATGGGCGACAGCTTGGTTCCGTCTAAGGAAGGGAATGTCAGGTTCACTTCCTTGGATCAAGAAACAGGATTTATAATAAATAAGCCTTATAAAAGGTATTTTGATGATGGTGAAGTGTTCTGACCTCTCATTGGATCAAACCTGATCACCTGCCAGTTGTTGCACGATCACTACGGATTTAGCCTTTGCTCATGAATATTAAAATGAGGAAAGCAAAAGCAACAAAAACAACAATACACGACCACAAAATGGGAGGAAAAACAGAAAAGGCAACATTAAGAATTCAAAAATCACACGAAAATTACCACAGTGGCCTCGTGTACAGTAATACTTTGCCACAGACATATTGGCCTTTGTTCATTTTTTTTTCCTGGTGGTCGGCGTCTGGGCCCGTGACTGGGAACCACTCTATATGTAAATAAGACTCTAATACATACAAGGACCGTGACAATTACAGTATCTGACTGGGCCCGCTGCCTCTCAATCTCTGAGATATTACCAATACCTCACACGAACGCCAGTGTTGTGGTGATTGTTGTTATTGTTACCCCCCCACACTCACAATCACACACACTCTTTTCTTACTCTTGATAACTACGCTCTCGTAGTGTAGTGGTTATCACGTCTGCTTTACACGCAGAAGGTCCCAGGTTCGAGCCCTGGCGAGAGCAATAATATTTTTGGGCCGGGAGCTGTGAAGCAACCCTTGCAACCACAAATAGATGTGTATACACACACACACACACACACATATATATTCACTCACTGGGCATTTGGGGTTTGGCAGTAACACGGTAACAACATACTGTGGATCCGTTTAATCAAGAACCAATTAGTATCGTGACAGGTCGACATCTGGCAAGTGACTTGCTGGCACGAGGGAGCCAAGGCTGAGGTCATCTATTATTCAATGAGTGATCCTACGTCTGCATCAAGGCTAAGGTTACTTACCTTTGGCATTAATATTATGATTGATGTTAACTCTTGGGCGAGTAAGAATTCCATTTAACGTCGAACGGTTAAAATTAACATGGCAAAGTCGAAATTTTTATAGTGCGTTCTCTCTCTCTCTCTCTCTCTCTCTCTCTCTCTCGTCCTGGATCTTGATCAAGTCACGAGCTAGAGAAAAAAAAAAAACAGAAGATATGTGCAGTGTTTAGTGAGAAAACCCAGGAAGAATGTGAAGATGAGAGATGAGTGTAGAAGTTGTGGAGATGTGAAGAGACTGTGACCTGACACGCGGGGCGACTATAAAAGCTCTGAGATATGTGGGGATACAATAAGAGGAGTGAGAATTATGGGAAAATCGTAGGGACAGTGAAAGACGTTGAGAGACGATAAAAGCAGCGTGAAATGTGGATAAACAGTAAGGTCAGCGAGATATATTGGCAGTGATAGATGTGAAAATTCCACAAAAACAAACATGTGAAGAAGATAACGACTTGTGTGAAGTAGAATTAGAAATAGAAAAGCACCTCAGTAGGCCTACTGGCCTGTGTTAAGCGGGTTCAACTCCCCCACACCCATTTCCACTCATGTACTTTCCACTTTTAAAACTACACACAGTGCTCGTTTAAATAACACTATGAAGTTTGCTCCACTAATCTACAGCTCTTCTGCCAAATCAACCACCAGCACACACAGCACAAGGAAACATTACTAGAGATTTAAATCTCCCCAATGATCACTGTGAGCCAGATGCTAATGGAGGTACTCAGCTACCCTCTCTTTCTGGATATAATGGTACTCTTGTTTCCCGGAGAATCCCAGCTGGAAAGTGCCCTGGCTGCTGTGTAGCCAGTGTTAATGAGGAAGCATTACTGCTAATGGTCGGATGCTCTTTGTCAAGGATATGGGGAAAAGTTCAGAAGGCTTCTGAAGGCAAGGGAATGAAGTCGTCGAAGAACTGGTCACCGAGGCTAAGGTTTGAAATAATCAAAATGTATTGGTTTTCGAAGCTAACATATCTTTTCCCTTCCACAACCTCATAAGGGACGTGGAAGGGAATGTTTTAGTATCACTTCACGACCAATAATAATGGTACTCATGGCCAGGAATGGTGGCATTGTTACCACAAGGAGTCGTGGCACTTCTGCAATCAGGAGTAATGGTATTTGCCATCACCAAGTGGGAGTAACAGTGGCACCGACAGTGGTGGCGGCCGGCACTACACAGCCTCCCATACTGACCATTTCCCCATCACCAAAGCTGGTTGCCTCGTAATGCAGCTCATATTAGATAATCTCTCTGAAGTCCCTACTGAAGATCATATTAACCCTTCCCTGGCCTGCAGTCCACGCCGGAGCTAATATCGCCCAATCCCTCGCCTGCAGGAGATTCCACTACGATTCAGTATCGTGCCAGCCTCAGTATTCTGGCAGCATTTAATCCTCGAGCAACCAGTTAAACCATGGGCTGCTGCCTAGTACTGCGGTTCCTGCAGATTTCCCAAGTCGCTTCTGGCCTAATTCAACCTTTATGGAGCGATATTGGAGTGGTATTGGAATGCTAAGAGAGAGCAGAACGTTTTAAGCTATTCAATGATACTCATGAAACGTGTTCAGACATCCCAGGTCTGCATCTTCAGATATCATTTACTTCTGCTTATGTGTTATAATCTTGGAGTATCGGTGATACGGAGATGGATGTTGTGTTGGCGAGTGGTACCTCAGAGATAGATGCTGTGCTGTGAGTGCCATCTTGGAGATGAGCATTCTGTGTCGGCGAGTGTTATTGTGGGAGATAGTGATGTAGTGTTGGAGAGTGTTATGTGAGATAGTGATGTAGTGTTGGCGAGTGTTATGTGAGATAGTGACGCAGTGTTGGCGAATGTTATTATTGACGCAGTGTCGGTGAGTGTTACTGTGGGAGATAGTGACGCAGTGTTGGTGAGTTTTATTGTCGGAGTGTAGTGATAGCAGGAGTGAAGCAGAAGAGACATTTCTTAAGGAGTGTTCTTGTTGATCTTAAAGAACTCTTGATTCATTACAGCCATCTTGTAAGTCATAAGATGATCTGATTCCGGTATACCATAACACTTCTCTGATCTTCCATAACAGGGCTCTAGTGCTCTATAACATGGTTCTTTTCTTCCAAAACACGGATCTTGTCCTCCATAACTCGGTTCTGGTCCTCAATAACTCTCCTCTGGTTCTCCATAACTCGGCTCTAGTCCTCTATAACTCTGCTTTAAAACTAATAAGGCACCTGATAATGCCTACGTATTTTTCAATTTCTTGCGACCTAATTAAAAAAAAGCTAATTTCCTGCCCACCTCATCAGTGATAGAAGCTTCCCAATGTGACTACAATTTCATTATGATAATCTTGCAAATTATTCTTAATGACAAATCATTTCATAGCCACCGATGGACATGTAAAGAAAATGCAGCTCATTAACTGAGGCTGCTAATGCTTTTTCCCCACACTGTGGTTATTAGTGGAAAATTAAAAAATCATATTCCTCGGCTCGAAGTCATTACGATTTTTTCCTCTGTTAGTGGACAGATCACCTCCTCCGCTCCTTGCACTGAATTATCTATATAGTTTTTAGTGTTTTGTGTATGTAAAACAATAGTTGTGTTTTTTCCAGTGCAAAATGAGAAAAAAATACGAAGAGGAGACACACACACAAAAAATATTACTTAAATTTTCTCCATATGGAGTTAAAGGCGCTTCAGCTTGCCGTTATAGGTATTACAGTTTATTGAAGGCATTCCAGGTTCTTCAAAACCTCCCACCTTCTTTCTAAAGGAATTAAAATTTGAAAGACTTTAATAACTTGAAGGCGTTCCAGCTTGCCAGTGAAGGCGTTCCAGCTTGCCAGTGAAGGCGTTCCAGCTTGCCAGTGAAGGCGTTCCAGCTTGCCAGTGAAAGCGTTCCAGCTTACCATCGAATACGTTCCAGCTTACCAGCGAATACATTCCAGCTTACCAGTGAAGGCGTTCCAGTTTGACTATGAAGGCGTTCCAGCTTGATGCTGTTCTAGCTTGTCGATAAATGCGTTCAAGCTTGTCGATAAAGGGGTTCCAACTTGTCGTTGAACGCGTTCAAGCTTGTCGATAAATGCGTTCAAGCTTGTCGTACATCACGGCCGAATTTATCTTTTGTCGCCGGGAAAATGTCGACACATTCATCTCTCTGAGCGTGATGAATCTCTCTCTTTTACGCCTCCCCAGTAATTGGCTTAAGCACGTGTAAACTGGTGCTGAGGTGGCGGTGCTGAGGTGGCGGTGCTAAGGTGGCGGTGCTGAGGTTCACGGGTGGTGCTGTTGAGTGCTTAATTTTTTTCCCCTGTTTTCCATTTACATAGGGGTAAGGATTCGTATATATTTCAAATATTATCTTAGAAAGAACTATTAATAAAAACACTGGAAGGTAAAGATAAACATATCGAATTTTAGCTGAAACTCTTAATATTTTCATGTCATCTTAGATGGTGATTAAGCAGAATGGAAAAGCCGTAGTGTGCAACGTTTAATCGGCAACTAGTTTTTGCTCTATATGACGACGGTAACATCTAAGAGGATACCAGCCTACTACCTATTAAAAACTAGATATATTTCGGTCGCTGAGCGATCGGAGAAAGGTATCCCCGTCATCCATAATCGCAGTCTCCTGTGCCTCGATGCACGCGATTGGTATAGTGTAGAGTGCGGCATAAGTTGATAATGCAGTTAAATATTAGTGTTGAAGATTTGAAGTAAATCAGAAGAGGCATAAGTCATCATATGGAAACTAAAATTAAAATTTCTCCAATAAAAGTTGTATAGTAAGGACATAAACGGTCCAAATTTACTTTAAACCTCTCCAAGAGACCAAAGAGGCAAATATCCTAAAATACACAAGCACATTAAGCTTGAAGCCGCTTAGAAGTTGCGTTCTCACGTTATAATCATGGAAGTTTTGAAGATAATCAGATGCGACTCTCAAAAATTGTCGCAAGGAAAGCCATATTTATTATTTTTCAAATTTCTGTTTCGTAAGGTGAAGTCCAGGATCTTTAATTCATGGTATAACTTTGCTCACACCTCTGCAACACAATTGTTGCTCACACCTCTGCAACACAATTGTCCTCAAAGATTTTATTAAGTTATACCATGAATTAAGGAAAGATCCTGGACTTCACCTTACGAAACAGACAAAGCAAATGAGATAGTAATTATGGACAAGGTAGATTACAGTGGAAAAATGAACGTGCCTCTTAAAGATGACCAGAAAATATGCATTTTCCAGTTACTGCACAGAATCCAACAAAATTGAATATGATACAACAAGGTAAAATAATATTTTACTATTTCGATTTTTTTTATAATAATATTTCGAGGTTAAAAGTGGCAAAATGGCCAATCAGAGAAGACTTTCTCCAGTAATGACACGGAAAGAAAAATATGAGAATTACCCGTGTTGCATTGTGCATAAGACATCAACGTATGCAAATAGTCCCCATGAATCTCGCCCCAGATACATTACACAGGCGTTGAATTTTTTAAGCCTATCGAGTAAGACTTTATCCAGTAATAAATTTGTGATAAAGCAAACAAAGATGTTGCTTGAAATATTTCGAAAAATAGGCGTCTCCTTCGTTAAGACGTATGTGCAACAGTTAGGTATCTTTATTCGGAATAAAGATACCTAACTGTTGCACATGTGTCTTATAACCTATCGGCATTGTATAAAATTTTAATAATCTCAAAGGAAGCTTAATAATATCCTGGCCCTAGGATACATCAGCCATTAAATATAGAAGCCGTTCAGAAGAGCTAAACAGAAATTGATTTATCTTGATTTAATGGAAATAAAAAATTCACACTATTTTACACACACTCGTTAAATCCGCAACTACCCATCCGAATTCCACTTTTTTTTTTTTTGGCACATTTCTTGAACGTTTGAAACTCTGCAGCTGAGGATTTTGGAAGTTATCCAAGCCATTCCAGGATGCTGGAAATGTGCTCGTGTGGTCATAGAGCACGTGAACATGTCATTTCTTCCAAGAATCTGGTCCTCGTTACCGTACATTAATGTTGAAATTTTGAAGCCTATTGGATGAGGCGATATCGGGTTATGAGCAAAGTAAAAGCGAAAAGTTGGAGGAAAAAAAAAAGGACTCCTTCGGAATGAATAATAATAATTAAATGTGATAGTTAAATTTTGAAGGAGTGGACCAGTAAGCCAGTGGAAGGCCTCGGTTATATGACCAAAAGTTCCAGTTCCTGTTTTTCTGACGAATTAAATACCACCACTCACCCCAAAGTTGTTAGTGTTGTTTTTTTGTGGTTGTGGAAGTTTGAGGATTTTTGTTCTCAAAAAAAAAAATCCTCTGCTATACCAATGAGGAATTAATAGAAGCCGGCCAGAAAAAGTCATTTACCTGATACAGAAAGTAAATATGGCAATATAGTACAAACAAAAATGCCTAAGTCTTCAAACAATTATTCCGTTTACAAAAAAAAAAATGGATGTGGATAAAGTTTTTTGAAAAATAAAAAAAAAAAAAAATTAAATTGGTCAGGGCTGGTTATTGTTACACACACGGGTAAAATATTACCCGTCGGGGCTGATGTGTGGTGGCGTACGTCCTATGAAGGGCATATTTTTAAAAGTCATCCTTCCTGAGTCTGCCGGCAGTGTGCAGCCGCTTTTGTAATTGCCTTTATTATTTTCTGAATTTTGGTATTCTGAAATTACTGATAACAGTAGTTACATGGCTTTCAAGTTCATGAAATAAATTTTGGAATATATCATTGGTATACAATGAACAAATGTATATTAGAGTTATGCATGTCTTCCATAAAATTTGTTATATATATTTGTTATATATTTTAATATCTGATCTAGAGATTATAGTGTTTACATCTTTGTGGTGTAGTCGATAACCTTTAAACTTCATAAGTTAACTAATCCCGTTTTTTTCTGTCATTGTTACGTCCATGGCTTTCTTCTTTATGTAAACATTTTATTTCATTTTAATGATGGTGAAGAAGAATGAAATGTATCTGAGGGATTTTCCAGCAGGAAAGTCATTAAGGGAACGTCGGATAAGAGGGAAATCTGAATCAACAATAAACAGGATATGTCTGTATCTGGTCAAGATAATCACTTCTCGAAGTTAAAAAAAAAATAGTATTTTTTTTCCGCTTATATTAAGACCTTGAGAGAAATCTGAAAACATTCTCATGGTCGTCTATTACTTTTATCAAGATGCGAATTTTGCTATTTGGCCAGATACTTTCCCGTTCCCAGTAAGTCTATCAAGTTTAACATTGATACTTTCTTTTCAGCGCAACGGAATGCCACAGGAAAAATAACTATATATCGATGAAGTCAGATATTATATCTTAATTCTCCTTGTTGAGTCGAAAATTGCTTGTTCTATCACCACCAGCCTGACTAGATTGAGCCGGATCGCTGTTAACGGATGGAGGATCGAGCCTCTCAATCCTTGTGGGAGTTTAGCACTTCGCATTGCCTGTGATAAAAAAGCAATTTAAAGACTGCAGACACGACGGGAGGAAAACCTGCCAGATGACGCACCTAATTCAATATGAGAATTAGCAAAACTTTAGAAGTAACCGAGTTCCTTCCGTGAAAGTTACGACAAGACGTAATTCGAATAATTCTTGTCTTATGGGGATGTCAAATTTTATAACTGATTTTTCAGCATGAATATCGTGCGAACTTTGCAAAACAAAAATGAACTAGTGGTTTCTTGCATAAAATGAACACTTAATTGAACACTCAGACTTATGATGAAATATTTTCTGCTCACGACTGGCTGGTTTCCTAAGGCAAGAAGACAACTAAAAATAATAAAATATATCTGCTAATAGCGGAGACAATTCTAAACGACAAATTTATTAAATTTTCCCATTAACCGGCATGAAACCGCTTCAGATAAATGATAAAAGGAAAGTGTACGTTCTTTCCAGGGAAGATCATCAGAAATGGAGGTGACCAAGTAATCCCACGGCCAAATGACAGTTCACATTGTTCCAGTTGAAGGTGGGATACTTGCCCCACTCCGGCCGGGGATTCAGCGAGCTTATGAGCCGTGACTCTGTCCTCTATTGAAAAATGTAGGAAAGTTGGGTTTTATCAGTGAGTGAGGAAGGTTTACGAGTTGAAACCTTCATCCCCTTGGAATGCTAATGGCCGGGACTTTTCTTCCGTTTGTCGAGATGGAAGAGGTCTCTTGTGGGCTTTCATGTCAGTGAAAACCATTTTATCTTTGAGTCAGCTACAATAACAGTTTGCAATAGCGTTATTCCTTGAAATACAACCTCATTTCTATCGTGCCGGAATAAAGATCGTAAGTTTCTTGTCTTGACGAGTAAAGCAAAATAATATCTAATAATTTCCTCTTAAGATTTCAAAGGCACAAGAATAACAGGACTTACATTTATTGTTTACGTAAGTTAGACAAAGCTCTCTTAGTCCGCTTCCTTTCCCTGAACAATATATAATCGTCACTTCAATTATTCCCAATTCCATCTTTACGTAAAAATTCATTTTAAATTATTCCAAGAGTTACGAAACAGAATATCCAGATTAATTCATTAGAGCAATGAAGAAACTTATTAAACACTAAAAAACTATCAAAGATTTATTCAAATTGTCAAGATATTTTTGAATTGCAAACTTTCTGCGATTATTCATATTTTCATTCTTATTCATTGTTGGAAAGAAAAGTTTGATTTAATTCTCTTGTTGCAAAATTCAGCGTATATTGTGTTAGACTTTATATATATATATATATATATATATATATATATATATATATATATATATATATATATATATATATATATATATATATATATATATATATATATAATATATCCTAGGTAGTAGGTTGGTAGACAGCAGCCGCCCAGGGAGGTACTACCGTCCTGCCAAGTGAGTGTAAAACGAAAGCCTGTAATTGTTTTACATGATGGTAGGATTGCTGGTGTCCTTTTTCTGTCTCTTAAACATGCAAGATTTCAGGTATGTCTTGTTGCTTCTACTTACACTTAGGTCACACTACACATGCATGTCCAAGCATATATATACACACCCCTCTGGGTTTTCTTCTATTTTCTTACTAGTTCTTTGGTTTAGCGCTTCTTTTGATTATAATAACAATAATAACTTACTAGTTCTTGTTCTTATTTCCTCTTATCTCCATGGGTAAGTGGAACAGAATTCTTCCGTAAGCCATGCATGTTGGCAGAGCCGACTAAACTGCCGGGAGCAAGGGGCTAGTAACTCCTCCTCCTGTATACATTACCAAAGTTAAAAAGAGAAACTTTTGTTTTTCTTTTTGGACCATCCTGCCTCTGTGGGAAACCCGATTTGTTGAAAGAATATATATAATCATCTTTCAACAAATCGGCCGTTTCCCACCGAGGGAATCAAATCAAATGTGCAAGTTGTAGGTGATACCACCTACGACTGCTGCACCTCACCTGCCTACACTATATAAGCCACTTCTTCACACATATGCTGTATTCTTTTCAAGATTGATGGACTGATTACATCGACTCAAGGCTGAGGGACTGATTACCTCAAACTACTCCTGTTCTTCATCATTCTCCTTTGTATGGACTGATGAAGCCACTGTGTGGCGAAACGTTTCCTCAATAAAGATACCCAAGTGTTGCACATGTGTCTAATTTATCAACTTGTCGGTTCTCTGAACCATTCATCTACATTCAGTATTTGTGCAAGTTTTTTTTTCGGGTTTCATAAAATTTATTTTAATGTATTGTCTATCTATTGGTGCACTAAATCCCGGTACGTGGGCGCATGCGAATGCGCGCACTGGGGTATGGGGAGGGTATAATCATGCTGTATATTATTTATTCAGCAAATTGCAATAGCTGAAGGCAGTCCTCTCCTAAATCTCAGGTTTATAGATCCTCTTGAAAGTTTAGGTAAAATATATATATATGAATATAGCTGCAATCTTCCAACCCTAATATTATATCACAATATGTGCTGGTAAAATAAATAAAAATTTCATGTGTATTCGTTTGTGCCACGATCTAGTATTTTTTTTTTTTCATAGTATGGTATGTGCAGCATTTTCTGGGAAGAGAAAAATCAGACACATGACAGAAAACCATAGTCAAGCAGACACCGGAGACAAATTGATTATTACCGACAACAGCAAATAAGACACGTTGCAGAACAAGCTTTTACTGGGGCGGCTTTTCACTCTGTGTAGGGCGAAACATTGTCCCAATAAAAGCTAGTTTTACGACGTGTGTCTTTTCGAAGTAGACGCCTCTGGCCGTCCCTCTCTCCCAGTCACTCAAGGTATGCCAGAGACTGTAAAGTAACGTTCAACTCTATGCGTAAGTTAGGCAGCGTTAGCGTTGCGAACACCGTAACTGCAGCCCTTAATGATGCGATTTACTGTCCGGGGGAAAAAGTAGTTATGAGACATGATTACAGCCAGCGAGTGTTGTTTATCGCCCATAAAAGTTCCGGTAACGAGATGTAAGGGGTGTTGAGTGTGTCATATAGGCAGCGATATGCAAGCATTTCTTCCGTGGGAGCGAGCCTTCCAGTGGCCCAGAGGTGGTGGTCCACTGTGGCCCATGAGTGAGCCACTAGTTATGTTCTTAATGGTTGTCCACTAGGGCCTGATGGCCGTCCATTCCGGCCAGTGATGTTGACACTAGCTGTATCCTGTCCAGAGGGTGCTCCACTGGTTATGACCCCAGGGGTGCTCCACTGTTATCCATGGGTGGCCCACTCGCACACTGGTGGCCCACGGTAGCCCACAGCTGGACAGTTCTATAACTAGCCGTCTTGATTCACTGAAGAAAATATTTCTTGAAGATTTTCATGTGAGTAGAGCTTGTTAGGACGGAGTTTGCTAATGTGTTTACCAACATTTCAAGAATTGGCGTTGCTGGTGGGGAGGACGAAGCGGTGATGAAGATAGTCATGAAGTGGTGAACATGAAGAGGCAGAGGGAATGATGGAGAGATGAAGATGAAAGGTAAAAAGTTTGGATCAAGTGGTAGTGAAGCAGTAGTGAGAGATGTAGGTCACATCTAATGTACAGGAGAACACATGGAAACAGTTCTAGAAGGGAGCAGACCCAGTGTCACTATCGGGCCAGACGTTATATGAGAACTTCTCTAGCTTTTTACAGCCTGTGTGTATGTCATACACATTACTGCTTGAAGCTAACTAAGCTTGAGAATAGTAATCCATTTCGGAGAAGTACCATTAGTTCCCTTCAAGAAGGGGTCCTGGATGCCGGTGAAGGGCTATTTGCATCAAACTTGAATATCTACCCTTCACCAAGCACTGACCCTTTCGAGTTCAACATTTCCATTGTTCAATTTAAACGCGACTTAAAAATTAAAATCTGTGTCGAAAAATATTTTTCCACTGATGCTGGTGAAGAGCTCTTCATTGAAAGAATTAGAACTTCGTTCCATTTCCTCGGATCAAATCTAATTACCTCCCATTTCCCAGGCTCTGTTCAAATTATAAATATAATAATGATGTGTTAATTATCCACGAGGCCACAGACCTAGATACTGGTGTCACGAGTCATTTGCCTTAATTTAGGCAAGCTGTTTGGTGACAGTAAATGGCACTCTGGGGCAATAAATGCTGCATTTTGCTCACAAAGTGGCACTTTTGGGTACTAAATTGCGCTTTTAGGCACTAACTGGCTCTCCTGGGAATCTGATTGAGGCGAGTACAAAGTTTTTCTTGCATTAATAGCTACATTTGGGTGTTTGTGAGGGACATTACATCTATTAATTAAGAATCTAAGTAAATGTTTTAAGAAGACAGAAGTAGGGTGAGCAATGCAGTAAGTCTACTGGTCAATACCTAGTAGACTTATTGAGTGGGAATGGTGCTTCTCACACCGCACATTCCCACTCATTTATTTGTCTAATCTGTTTTAAGGCCGCCCAAGGTTCTGGCTTCAATGACGCTGCTTGCCAATATTTTTTTTTTCACTCATTTACAACCCTGTTGGAAACTGGTGCTTTTCTATATCCTTTCTAAATCGGAATATAAATTTGAGCTTTCTAAATCAAAATCTACCCCTGAAGGTGGGTCATCTTAACATGGTGTCGTTCTTTGGGCGGTTTGTCCCAAAGTTTAGGTAAATTCTGCTTTAAAAAACACGTGAGGAAAGAGTAAGATATATTTATTAGAGAACGTTTCTGCCCTAGGACCGAAATGTTCTCATAAAAATATTTTCTAGTTTTTGAACCAATTTGTGGGTATCACTAACCATGGTTTATACCGTAGGTGCCTCTCTCTGGGAGGGATGCCGCTCTACCCTACGGGGTTTTGTCTTACTAAGCTCTCAACAGCTCTTTCGGCATATATTGTGGAGATATTTTCCCTTCTTATTGTCATGGCTAATGAAAGGGAACAAATTAGAGGTATGAAGAATGGAATGAGAAAAATTGACTTTATTAATTTTACTTGACTGTGATGGATTTCTGAAGTATAGCAGTGACCAACATTTATGTAAACACTATAAGCCAACTTGACCACAGTGCATATTAAGAACATAAGCAAGAAGGGGCACTGCAGCAGACCTACTGGCCCATACTAGGCAGGTCCAAGTCACACTCAAGCAATATACTGTAGTGCTGACTGAATGTGCTGCTACTTTCAACATCCTTGTGTGGGGATCTTTGATCAGGAGTCTTACTTAGGTCAAAGTAAAGGACATTGTTACGCAGGGTTTTCGAAGGTTCCAACTGGGGTCTATGAAAATGGCAGTCCACCGTCGCAGTTCCAGTCTCCGGAAAAACCTGTGGCTCTATAAATGTGTCTATCACATTTTTATAGATCATAAACAACATAGTATTCTAGTAGTAAATGGAATGGGAATACCTACAAGTTATAGTTGGTAAAAACAAAGCCAGAAAACGTTTCGCCTGTGCAGCAAGTTTTTTTTTTTAAAGTCCTTGTAGACTTTATTAGTTAAAAAAAAAAACATGCTCAGGCGAAACGTAGTCTAAATGAAGTTTCCAGCTGCTGCTTTTGTGCCAATCGGCTTCAACTAGGTTATTTTTTTATGTAATTTGTGCAAACGATTTTCCTCTTAGTGTCTGAACTACGTAATTAAGATGTATTAAACTCCCTTTAAACTTTGGCACAGTGTTCTTTAGGTCAACAGGAACACAGTACACGTTATTTTGTCATATATTTATATATATATATATATATATATATATATATATATATATATATATATATATATATATATATATATATATATATATATATATTACTGACAATGAAATCTTCCTCGCCAACAATGAGGTACTCTCACCTGTGGGAAATCACAACGGGCGAAACGTCGTTAAATAAAAGGTTTATTCTGTGTTGGATTGTCCATTTGTTGGCTTCTGCAATCTACAACCTCCTACCTGCCACAACGTATGACATTTGAAGACTAATTTAATATCTTCGCATCACCCGCTGGCTGTGACGAACACCTGGCTCACTTGTGACTAACGATAACACACACATCTATAATAATAATAATAATATAATAATAATAATATCTTTATTTACTACAAGTACAGATATACAGGCCTAGCTGACATCAATGACATACTACTATATAGAAAGCCGCTTGTTATGCTGAGCATTTCGGGCAAATTAGGTCAGTTTTGTCCCAGGATGCGATCCACACCAGTCGACTAACACCCAGGTACCTATTTTAAACTGATGGGTGAACAGGGACAGCAGGTGTCTTATGGAAACACGTCCCTAATGTTTTCCAGCCGTACTGGAGGAGATTCGAACCCCGGACCTCAGTGTGTGAGCTGAGTGCGCGAGCGATCGAGCTACGAGACACCTCTCTTGACAAACAGATCATCTCTGACCTACCTGGAGTCTACCTGGAGAGAATTTCAGGGGTCAACGCCCCCGCGGCCCGCTCTGTGACCAGGCCTCCTGTTGGACCAGAGCCTTGATCAACCAGGCTGTTACTGCTGGCCGCACGCACCTGGGGTGAAAAATCTAATGACACACTATTGTTAATAACTACTGACGAACAAAGATGCTCTTGGAAGAACGATGGAGACAGCTATAATATCCTTCATGTTTCACAATGATACCTCCGGAACTTGGGGTAATTAAGATCACAAAGTAATACCGTGTTAACCGCTAATTATCGCCTCTTCATCTGTTAGTGACAACTTCCCTGTGATTAATACCGTGGCGGACTGCAACTTGAGCAATTAGGCCGGACGATGACAGTAATTTAGACTCGACTTATAAATACATTAAAATATTTTATCTGGACGTCAGGCATATTCTGCTTCACTGAACACGCTTCTTAACAAACTACCTAACTACCAACCATTGTCAGCGTACTAATTATACATAAAATACCGCTGCAGTACTAGCAGAGGTGACTTGGTCTGGTGCAACACTGACGTTCACTACAGATGAGCTTTCAAGATTTAACGTTATTTGTGAATTCTCGTTTCATTTGACGTCGTCCTCAGGTGGTACCGAGGCAGTTACGTTTCTGAGAACCACTTTACATAATTGGCTATTAGTGCCTTTGGCACTAACAGGAATCTACTATTAAGTTGTGTCACGGAATAATTCTCATTTATTTCCGACCTCTCGTTGTTATCAAGTAATATGTAAGTAAGTATTCGTAACTCTGTACTGTCTGTAATTTGTATTTTAAAATGGATACGTAGGATTAAGATGAACATTATAAAGTGTGTGTGTGTGTACACATATATACACACACATACACACACACACACACACGCACACACACATATAAAAATACAACAAAGAAAATAGAAAAAAAAAATACCCGAGAGCTGTAATCTGTTTTCTGACACATCTTCAGAGGAATGAAGATGTGTGGGATAAACACATGAAAGCTCTTAGGTATTTATCTGTTTTCACGAAAATATACATGCTGTGTATATATAATTTGGCTTAGTAAAGCAGTAACAATAGAGGTGTGTAAAGACACGTAATTCTGACCCTCCTAGTCATAATAAAGGACGATAAATATATTAAAGCAAGCAAATTTGTTAATATTGTACGACGAAACCGTTCTAGAGCTTTGTATTTCACTCAACTCAACCCCTAATCTCCAGGTTAGAATTCCGCGAAACATCAATCAAAAAATCGCATCAGAACGGGAAATGCTGAAGTAATTGACTGGACGAGAGAAAGATTTTGTTTTTCCACTAACAGTATATTGCCTGTGTAGCCAGGATGACCACGAGACTTCGTGTCTGGTGACTGGACGGTGACGCTGAGAGATGGTGACTGGACGGTGACGCTGAGAGGTGGTGACTGGACGGTGACGCTGAGAGATGGTGACTGGACGATGACGCTGAGAGATGGTGACTGGACGGTGACGCTGAGAGATGGTGACTGGACGGTGACGCTGAGAGATGGTGACTGGACGGTGACGCTGAGAGATGGTGACTGGACGGTGACGCTGAGAGATGGTGCACTCTGGTAAAATCTCTTGGCTGATTGCTAGAGTTTCTTAGAGCATTAAAGAATTTTATGGAGAATTCATTTAAACGAATCTCGTTCATTGTATCGAAGTAATATTCTAGTTGCTATATAAAATAGTTATATTATATTGAAAGCACAAATTTAACCTTTATTTTGGAGAGTTTTTTGCCATTGACTAACTGACTAAAGCTTTCTAGATTTCTTATAATATCGTCTCTTTTGTTGATAATTAAGTTTTAAAATAAAAGCCAAATATAACTGTGGAATAGCATTATGGATATAAATTGCACTTCATGAAGAGCTAAATCCGTGCGGGTCATTCAGTGCAAGGAGTGGTAGGTAGAGACTCGAACCTCCGTCCTCTACTCGTGGCTCAGCCTCTGATCATTCAGACTGATAGTGAGGTGTATAAGGAGAGTAAAGTCTTTCAATTCTGCTGATTTTTTAAGTGAAGCCTTGGTGTAATGAACATCAGGGCCTTTTGAAGTGATAGTGACTTTTTGACCTTTTTTTTGGGTTGAGTGTTAGGACATCTCATGTAATTTTATGTTAAGGTTTTAATGTGTAAACGAATCTAATCAACATAGAGAGCTGAAGCGAACTTTCAGGCCCAGGGATCTATACGTACATTATACAAGCCCCATTCTCTCTCTCTCTGCTAATCTATACATAACGTTGCTTTAAACTTTATCGAAGAACCGTATCAAATCAAGGTAGGTTGAGGACAGTGACGTATTATTTGCAAGTAAGATCATGATTCAGTGTGGAGTGATAACATTAATAAATCCACTTAAGGAGAATGGTTTAGGTGCAGTATATTACTCTATTCTATCTATTCCTTCTAGTTTACTCGAGCTTGACGTTTGAGAGAGAGAGAGAGAGAGAGAGAGAGAGGAGGGAAGAGGTAGGTAGATTGACGGGGCGAGGTATCGGCGGATGGGAGGAAGGAGGCGAATGCAACTTCCTTAGGATAGGTGCTGGTGGTAACTGTGGCTTCTAGACATTTGTACTGAAATAATTCAGGTCACTATGTGTATCTGAAAACTTTGGTAAACGCTATAGTACTCTATCGATTGCCACATTTCTTATTTATTGATTAGCATAGCACTTATATTTGTGTTGCATTTCTGATATCTTTACTCTTGCAAATGCAGAAATAGCTACGGGGGCAGGTAAGTGCTTGTTGTATGCTCCACCGATGTGTTAGTGCACTGGGAGCAGGTTAGTTTGTTCCACTAGTCTGGGTTCGACTGTTTTCTGTCTATATGTCTCAGTATATTTTTTTAATAGTTTCTGGACTCCTCAACATTATCGTGTAAAGTGTCTTAAAACCACGGATAGCTAAGCTTTGTGTGTGTACTCGCCTAATTGTGGTTACAGGGGTCGATTCATAGCTCCTGCCCCCGCCTCTTCACTGGTTGCTACTAGGTCCACTCTCTCCCTGTTCCATGAACTTTATCATACCTCTTAGTGTGTGTGTGTGTGTGTGTGTGTGTGTGTGTGTGTGTGTGTGTGTGTGTGTGTGTGTCTGTCTGTCTGTCTCAAGTGAAATACATCAGTTTGATTTTAACTAGAATCCCTTATTGTGTATCTTAAATTCAATCTTATATCCAACATGATGTATTTGAGAGACCTTCTCGTATACAATAACCTAATCTATAAACACTATTATATAACCAATATCTTTGATAGTTTATTCTACGGATTTGGAGAGTTGCAGATATATTAGTTAGGTAAGATTCGTCAGGAAACAGAAAATTGTTTGCTGCCCAGGTCTTAGTCATATGACGACCCACTACTGGAGCTTTTGGTCATCTGACCGAGGCCTTCGGCTGACTTACGGGTCCACCCCTTTATTTTTTAAACGTTGAACATACAATCCCAATCAGTGATCACCTTAATAATTAATAATTGACAGAAGAACTTCAGGTAATAATTAAGAGTCTGGAGTGACATGTGAATTAATACCGGATTATAATCGTCAGGAAATACCCTTGATAAAAGTCCTCAATAAAAACATTGAATTCTCAGAATAACTTGAGTAACTTTAAAGGAAATTATTACAGCCTTGAAAAAAAGGTTGCTTAATAATTATGATGTGGGGTTACCATGCTGAGGTGGGTCACATTGCTGGTGCAAGGGAAAACATCTAGATAGTATTGGTATGAGTTGCAAAGTCTTTCGTTGTCCGTCGAAAAGAACTGTCTACTACTATTGCTGTTCGTAACTATCTTCTATTACCAGATGTTTGAAGCAGAGAGAGTAAAACGGAAGACTCTAGCATGGGTTAGAGTGCTGGAGTGGGTTAGATTGCCGGAGGAGTTACACTGCGGCATGACTTGTAGTGTTAGCATGGGCTACAGTGCTGGGTGGGTTACAGTGGAACACCTCACTGATGGGCCACAACCAGACGCCACAGGGCCACCTAAGTGGTCCCATTGGGCTATATTTACTGTGTCGGGGTCGTTGTAGAATACGTGATGGTAGTGGGTATGGCATCTGTTGATAGTGGCGGATATTGCTCGCTCCCCTCCACTTTAAGCTCACCAGACAAGCACTTGTGTCCACTAATGTCTGCCATGTCCACACTCCCTCGTGTATACGCTCAGAGGGCAAGCCAATAGTGACTATAAAAACAGCCTCTGAATTTTACCAAAGGCAGCCTGGCAGTAAGGTAGACTGGAAGAGACAACAACTGCCTCACAATATCTCGTAATGTTTAACAACTGCAGCTTCCCACACTGGTCTTGTCTTTTCATTTAGGATTCTCACAGGAGTAGATGAGAATAGTCTCGACCGCCTCCGTCTCTTCTGGTGGGGGCGCATTTTGTTTTGATTCGAGTTTTTGCTGGTGTTGTCGTCGCTCTTTGTGACCTCTGGCACGCTTGCTGTTATTCTTGCTGCTATTCCTATTGCTTCTGACGCTTTTGCTACTGCTCCTTTTGCTGCTTTCCAGTTCGGGACACAAGTGTAGTTATATTGACGTTGTGACCTCTGGCACATTTGGTGCTGCTGCTGTCATTTTGGATGCAGATGTTATTTGCAAGAAATATTAGCTTTTCTTGCGTAGGCTCTTGTTCTTCATAATACAATCTGAATACACACACAACCCACAAATAGAAGAGAGGCGCTTCGACCGATCTGAAATCTTAAACATAAACTTCATCCCTGTACAGCAAAGAACCTTAACGTAAAGAAAATGTGGCAGGAATGAAAATCTTAATTGGGGCGTGAGGTGCGAACCTGACTTTCAGGTCAGGAAGGCAGAATGTGCTGAGGAGCATGTCGACCAGAAGTCCAGCTAACTGGTAAAGTCTTTGGGAGGAATGAGCGTCGAGGCCAGTCATTTTCTTCTGTTCCTGTCTTTTTCACTGATAACCATGCTCCCTCTAGGTCAATCCATGTGGTGTGAAGCAGTGTTAATTTGTAAAGCAAGTGTTGCAGCGATTACATTTGTGTTAAAATACGTGTGTATCCAAATCCCCTGACGTTGACCACTTAGACTTTATTGCAACTACTATAAGGGATAGTGTAGACACCTGCATTCTCTCTCAGGCAAGCGTTAACCTCCTAGACCTGATTGTCTTTGACAGTGGCGGAGATGTAACTTGCTTTAAATAACCTAGAAGCTTTCTTAGGTACCGTGGAAGTAGGGAAAGTTAATAAGTGTTTACTGTTGATATGACTCCTGAGTGTTGATTATTAAGTCTTTTCATCTACAGGAAATGTAAACGGCAGGATAATGAAAACAGTGAAATATTTCAGCAATGTGTTTACAAGCATATACAAACACAGATTTGCTTGCCTTACCAAATACCAACAATACCTGTGTTTCACATCGTAACATGGCTTCAAACCACAGGGATTGGCCAATTACCATGAACCAGGAAAGCTTGCAGTTGGCTGGGCCCCTGGCTTACATACTCCTCAGCACACACCGCCCTCCGGACCTGACCTAGTTAGGTTCGCACCTCACGTCTCCTTGTCACCTACTTTTCCGATTACGTATACCTGAACACACCAAGTACATTATGGTCTTGAAAAAGCTTCGTCAAGAAGAAAATTTTATTTCGGTAAAGTTTCAATTGTGCTCTAGTGTTTTTTTTTATATCAGCCTGTCTTTTTTTTTTTTTACCTATTCTCGAACCTAAGTCAGACTTTTTTTACTCTTCAAAGTATTTAAAATGTAAGAGAATATGAATAGAGCACAACTGGTGTAAGCTTAGTGGCCCAGACTAAGCTATTCCTGCAATTACTCATCTGTCGAAACTGTTCTTCATAGATAGTTGTTGAGGTGCAATCTCTTTCCCTTGTTCTGTTCTTTCCCTGTACATCGTTCTTCTATGTACTGTCCTTCCCCCCTCGTGCTCTCTCTCTCATACACTGTCCTCTCCCCGAACACTGTCCCTCTCCCCATACACTGTCCCTCTCCCCATACACTGTCCCTCCCCACGCATTGTCCCTTCCCACGCACTGTCCCCCATGCAAGTTCCTTGTTCGTTGTCCTTTTGCGTATTAAGAACATTATAGTCTACGGACGAAACTAAGGCATGATAAATTTGGCAGAGAGATTTCTCTAATTGATTTTGAGCTTTGAGAAGAGAAGGGGCTGCGGGGATGATGGAAGGGAAGGGGGTTGGGGAAGAGATGGAGTAGGAGGAGGCTGTGGTAGAAGGGGACAGAGCGGGGGGGGGGGAAGGCGTGTGGAGCGGACCGAGAGACAAACAGGAAACTAATTGAAAGTAAATATAGACTTTTACTCTCTCCTGTTTTTAACCTCCTTCCCGCATGCCAAGTTCTCTCTCTCTCTCTCTCTCTCTCTCTCTCTCTCTCTCTCTCTCTCTCTCTCTCTCTCTCCTCTCTCTCTCTCTCTCTCTCTCTCTCTCTCTCTCTCTCTCTTCTCTCTCTCTCTCTCTCTCTCCCTCTCTTCTTTCTCTCTCTCTCTCTCTCTCTCTCTCTCTCTCCTCTCTCTTTCTCTCTCCTCTTCTCTCTCTCTCTCTCCCCTCTCTCTCTCCCTCTCTCTCTTCCCCTCTCTCTCTCTCTCTCTCCTCTCTCTTTCCCCTCTCTCTCTCTCTCTCTCTTTTCTCTCTCTCTCTTCCCTCTCTCTCTTCCTTCTCTCTTCCCCCTCTCTCTTTCCTCTCTTCTCCTCTCATCCTCTCTTTTATTATTCATATATATATATATTTTTTATATATATATATATATATATATATATATATATATATATATATATATATATATATATATATATATATATAATATATATAATGTCGTGCGAATAGGTAAAACTTGAGATTTTGGCTTAAATAGCAACGCTCTTCTTGCCGAATAAAGCAAGCGAAAATTTGTGTGTGCAATAATTTCGCAAAAACCATTCTAAACCTAACGAAAAAAAAATATTGCATTGTGTTTATTATTAAATTATTGTAAACTTATCTAAAATATATTTAGTTGGATTAAGCTAAATTAAATTACGCTTGTTATAATAAAGTTAGGCAAGTTTTCTAAGGTTCTTTAGGTACAAAATTATTAATTTTAACGTTAACATAAATAAAAAAATATATCTTTAAAGGTATAAGAGAAATTTTTAAAAAGGACTTAATTTTAAATGAGTTCTTGCTAATTGACCAGTTTTACCTATTCTGCATATATATATATAATAATATATATATATATATATATATATATATATATATATATATATATATATATATATATATAATAATAATAATAATATTATACAAGTGTAGATATACCTCAACTTAGTGACATTTGATACTATATACATATATACTATATTATATATATATATATATATATATATATATAATTTTATTATTAACACGAATATGCACATAACAAAATGTCAAAATTTGGTTAATAATTATGCAAGAGGCGTCTGAACCGCTTCATCAGAGCACAAGAATAAATCAGCATAAGCTACGTAACATTTCACTGAGTGTATTGTGACAGGTGTCGGCAGCAGTGGTGTGGACACCCAGCTGCCTACCAGGATATTAAACTATTACTCACTCTGTGGAAGATTTACAGCAGCAGGCGTGACTTGGCGTGTTCTCAGCTCATATACACAAAGATATGTTCCGCTTCGTCTCGTACCTCGGATATTGTCGACACGCAAGTAGGATGGATGTACAGGTCACCACTGTGACTTTATTAGGTCGTTGTTTTGACGAAAATACCAGCACTTTGAGCTACGATAATAATAACGGTATTAATAATAATAATAATAAAACTACTACCACTGTTATTACTACTGTTGCTGGTGCTGCTACTACTACTGTTGTTGTTGCTGCTGCTGCTACTATTACTACTAATAATAATATTATACAAGTGTATGATATACCTCAGACCTAGCTGACATTTGCATACTATATAGAAAGCCCCTGGTTATGCAGAGAATTTCGGCAACTTAGGTTAATCTTGCCGCCCAGGATGCGGCCCACAACAATCTGCTAACACCCTAAATGCCAGCTTACTGTTAGGTGAACAGGGGAAGCAGGCGTAATTAAACATGCACATAGTTATACCCGTGCCGAGGATCTATCCCTGACCCCCTCAGTGTGGGTCCTGAGGATGCTACCAACCAAACCACGAGCACCTTAGATCAAACCTGATTGCCACCCAATTTCCGAGGGGGCTGTGTGACCGCTAGAGAATTAACACTTCAATAATAATAATAATAATAATTACAAATACAGCATATAGGTTTTTTCAAATTTATTAATATAACGTTGTAGAGGTTACACATGTTAAAAAAATAATTTAGATTAGCATGTTAAATAAAATTTGAATACGCTCACCATGTACTCGCTAGCTTATGAAATCTAAATTACATGCATTAAAATTAAATTATGAATTCATTACGTAATTTATTTATCATTAATGAAAGTTTTGCAAATTACTTAATGGTGGAGTTAATATGTTGCAGTTTCCGCTGCTCATTACTGTGAATTTTATTAAATTCACATGCAAGCCAAAACAACTTTACCCCTCCCCATCCATATTACTCCTGACTCCAGTAATGTGGTAAGATTGGAGTGGTTTGTTCCTTGGGGTAAGGATCTCATCTCTGCGAGGGAAGTGCCACTCTCCACACAGGGTGCTTGCTTGACTAAGAACCCGGTTCTCTTTCAGCATTTATGGTTGGGATATTTCCCCTTTCGCCTAAATTTGGTGATACGACCGATGACACTGAACGAATTACGAACAAAGATTGTGGAATGTTGGAAACATACTTGATCTGTTATGATGTATTTAAGTAGAATGAGAGCGAAGTGAATACGGCAGTAGCAAACTAACAGTATTAATTGGATAATGAAAATAATGGAATATGTTTAAAGATTTAAATAACCAGTTACAATGTTTTTTCATTAAAAAAAACAATACCAAGCAAAAAATCCCAGCGCTTTTTCCCAAGCCTCATCTCAAAACAACCCATAACAGCAATAAAAAAAATGTAGTTAATTGTTAGCATCGAATACTCCATTATATCAAACATAAGATTCCTCGTTGATCTCTCTCGTATTCACGTTTTACACCGGAGTAATACCGCATTTTAGTGACAAACGCCGTTTAATACGAATACAATGCAAATATCCTGCCAATCCTCATCAAAATGCATTACTAACATTGTACGATAACTCTGAACACTTGTGTATCTGTTTAATGAAGGGTTTATATGCATTTTCAATTAGTGATATCAAAGTAGCCCTTTATTCATCATTTTATTTTCCACGAGTCAAAACATTACCATTGGAAAACTATATTAGGTGATGTCTCTTGTGATGGTATTATCTGCCGACATTAGTAATGAAAAGACTCATTCCTGAACAAGCTTAATTAAGCTCTCAGCAGAGGACACATTGTCCCAATAAAGACTTGCTCTGGCACCTCTGCTGCCTTTGCTTACAGCCATATGTCGTATTCTTTTAACAGGATAAAATGGTGTTATCGTATTTTTAGTCCATTTCAAACCAATCTCAGAGCTGCACAACTACCTCCACAGATTGCCACCCACAACAGCCGGCTACCTTGGGTGCTTATTTGCAGCTAGGGACACAAAAAATATTATTATTCTTATTATTATTATCATAAAGAAGAGCTAAACCTACAAGAGACAAAAAGAGTAGCTGTAATTACCTCCACCATCTAAAAATAGCGAATCAGGGTCCTTTTTCCCCACGAGTCGATCACTATCGCTGACGTGTCGCGACATCCGCGAAGAACCGCGCGTGTTGCCCCAGTGTCTTGACAAATCTGTTCACAGCCTCCTACGTTATATTTATGTGAAGTGATAAATCCGTGTGGGTTATTCAGGTCTTGGAGTATGTGGAGGCTCTATCTTCCGTCTGGTTAACGCGAGACATGAACTCTCATAGCCAGTTTCCTCTTGTGCTTGCTCAGAGCATCAGATTATTCCATGACCCTTACTAAGTCAGTACCTCCTCATGAATATAATATTTTTAGTATATAACTCGCGTGGCTGATACAACACACAATGATGTAAGCTCGATCCTCCGTCCGCTAATCGCTGCTCGATCGCCAAGATTTTTATAAAGCCTAGAGGATATATGCAGATGGGTAAATACCATGCAGTGGTAGTCTGCAAACTTACCGGATTAAATATTAGTCAAGTTTCCCATCCTACCGAACGCCGGACAGAACAGCTGACTCCCTCCAACACAGCCTCAATCACATCACTCAAAAATCCACCTTTACACAACCACGCCCGAGACCAACAACTGACTCAAACCCAAAAATCATATAGAATAAAAATGTCTTGCAATTTTGTTCCGAGTTTACAGTCGTTTGTTTTATTCAAACGTTTTTGCTTCGTTCTTTCCCCAAATCGGATTGGATTCTCCAAGCTGTGACGAACGGTTCTCTACACTTGATATTCCCTTGCATTTCTTACACATTTTTTTTTTTAAGTTTTGACATCTAATTTATCTTCACAAAGACGGTGTGTAAAATACACGAAACGTCACACTGGTCGGGTAGGCTGCGACAGAATATACAAAATACTGTTTATATCTACAAAATAATCTTCACACGATGTGGATAAATAAATTTTTTAACGTTAAATTATTTTATGAACTGAGGTCCATTAAACAGAGTAGAGTTATATGTAATTTGTTGCACCAGTAGCTTTCACTAGGGACAAAACTTGTACTGTGTAGTTAAAAAAGTACTTTTACTGTAAAGATTTTCGTGTTCTCTTACGAGACTCAGTAAAGGCAGACGTAATACCTAAAGGTGACCACACAGTTATGGCCTCACCTCAGCCACCATGGCTACACCAGTGCTACCATGGCTACACCGGTGCTACCATGGCTACACCGGTGCTACCATGGCTACACCGGTGCTGCCATGGTTACACAGTGCGCCATGGTTACACCAGTGCCGCCATGGTTACACTAGTGCTGCCATGGTTACATCAGTGCCGCCATGGTTACACCAGTGCCGCCATGGTTACACCAGTGCCACCATGGCTACACCAGTTCCACCATGGCTACACCAGTGCCACCATGGCTACACTAGTGCTACCATGGCTACACCTGCACCATGCTACACCATGCCACCATGGCTCACCTCTGCCACCATGGCTACACCTCTGCCACCATGGCTACACCTCTGCCACCATGGCTACACCTCTGCCACCATGGCTACACCTCACCCACCATGGCTATCCTGCAGTAGCACAGCCAGCATTTCAACCTGGGAAGGAAAAATACTTAATGCAGGACTTCAATCTGGACAGTGATTAATAATCATAAGATACTGCAATAATCAAAGACATCCTCCTTAAAAAACGCATGATTTTTTTGTCTGTGAAATTTATTATACTACCATACATGTGTGGTCACTGGGCAGAGTAACAATGAAGATTAAGTTCAGCTGGCTTTATGACCTCCCGTGGCTAAGACTGATTCTTTGTGTATCCTCCTCACAGGTGACCAGAGGCTCCAGCTGCGGGTCATCATATGACTAAGACCCGCGTCAGGAAACACTTGTCCTGTTTCCTGACGAACCTTACCTACCTACCTACCTACCTACCTACCTACCGCGTCGGGAAACGCTTGTGCTGTTTCCTGACACATGTTACCTAATCTAACTTCCTTACACGTGCTTGTACACGTAGTACAGTTGCTTGCAACATTTTCCACACGTGTAAAATAACTGTAATAATTTGTACACCCTTTAAAATAACTGTAATAATTTGTACACCCGTAAAATAACTAATAATTTGTACACCCGTAAAATAACTGTTCGTAACACTTCGAAGTGGAATATTATGACATTTTACCGGTGGAATATTTTTCAAGTCTCCCTCATTCCCTCCCTCTACTACCTCTTCCCCCCCCGTTCCCTCACCCATCTAATTATCTTCACATGTTTCTCCACAATATGTTTTTTTTAAGTAATCACTTTTCTGAATAAATAATTTACCTTCCTCCGGTTAATTTGTTTATGCTTATTATACGCAGCTCATTATTTATTTTGCTCAAAATATTTACGGTCGAATTCTTCCTTAGAAATAATTGCTGGTTAGGAAAATATCTTAAAATTTGGTGGATTTTTATTATTATTATTATTATTATTATTATTATTATTATTATTATTATTATTATTATTATTATTATTATTATTATTATTATTATTATTATTATTATTATTATTATTATTATTATTATGGAATGAAAAGGACTGAAACGCCGTCATAAGTATGATTCTCCATGTGCGGGTTATTTGTGTATTAATACTATAAATAATAATTATAATTATTATTCCCTGAATGGGGACCTTTTAGTGGTTTCTTGAATTTTCTTTTCTCTTTATTTCCTCCAACTTTTCGTCCATAATAGCGCCTGGTAAAGGTTATCGACTACACGACGGTTATTAAAGTTGTATTTCATTCTGTAGATCTCCAGTTAAAACTGTCTTAAATAAGGACAGGAATAAATTTTCAGTATAAACGCACTAAGAGATGCACCTCTTGGTGCACCTCTTGTTGCACTTAGAAATGCAGTTTGTATTTACTGGAGATTCACCTCTGTGGATATACAGACCCTGGGCCTTTGTGTGTGTGTGTGTGTGTGTGTGTGTGTGTGTGTACTCACCTAGTTGTACTCACCTAGTTGTGGTTGCAGGGGTCGAGTCAAAGCTCCTGGCCCCGCCTCTTCACTGGCCGCTACTGGGTCACTCTCCCTGCGCCATGAGCTTTATCATACCTCTGCTTAAAGCTATGTATAGAGCCTGCCTCCACTACATCGCTTCCTAAACTATTCCACTTCCCGACAACTCTGTGACTGAAGAAATACTTCCTAACATCTCTGTGATTCATCTGAGTCTTCAACTTCCATCTGTGTCCCCTTGTTGTTGTGTCCCATCTCTGGAACATTCTGTCTCTGTCCACTTTGTCAATTCCTCTCAGTATCTTATATGTTGGTATCATGTCTCCCTATCTCTCCTGTCCTCCAGTGTCGTCAGGTCGATTTCCTTAACCTCCTCGTAGGACATACCCCTTAGCTCCGGGACTAGTCTTGTTGCAAACCTTTGCACTTTCTCGAGCTTCTTCACATGCTTGGCTAGGTGTGGGTTCCAAACTGGTGCTGCATACTCCAATATGGGCCTAACGTTCACAGTGTACAGGGTCCTGAACGATTCTTTATTAAGATGTCGGAATGCTGTTCTTAGGTTTGCTAGGCGCCCATATGCTGCAGCAGTTATTTGGTTGATGTGCGCCTCATGAGATGTGCCTGGTGTTATACTCACCCCAAGATCTTTTTCCTTGATTGAGGTTTGCAGTCTCTGGCCCCCTAGGCTGTACTCCGTCTGCGGTCTTCTTTGCCCTTCCCCAATCTTCATGACTTTGCACTTGGTGGGGTTGAACTCCAGGAGCCAGTTGCTGGACCAGGCTTGCAGGCTGTCCAGATCCCTTTGTAGTTCTGCCTGGTCCTCGTCCGATTGAATTCTTCTCATCAACTTCACATCATCTGCAAACAGGGACACTTCGGAGTCTATTCCTTCCGTCATGTCGTTCACAAATACCAGAAACAGCACTGGTCCCAGGACTGACCCCTGTGGAACCCCGCTCGTCACCGGCGCCCACTCTGACACCTCGCCACGTACCATGACTCGCTGCTGTCTTCCTGACAGGTATTCCCTGATCCAATGTAGTGCCTTCCCTGTTACCCCTGCCTGGTCCTCCAGCTTCTGCACTAATCTCTTGTGTGGAACTGTGTCAAACGCCTTCTTACAATCCAAGAATATGCAATCTACCCACCCCTCTCTCTCTTGCCTTATTGCTGTCACCCTGTCGTAGAACTCCAGTAGGTTTGTGACACAGGATTTCCCGTCCCTGAAACCGTGTTGGCCGTCGTTGATAAGCTCATTCCTTTCTAGGTGCTCAACCACCCTTCTCCTGACTATCTTCTCCATGACCTTGCATACAATACATGTCAGTGACACTGGTCTGTAGTTTAGTGCTACGTTCCTGTCTCCTTTTTAAAAATTAGAACTACATTTGCTGTCTTCCAAACCTCAGGTAGTTGCCCTGTTTCGATAGATGTGTTGAAGATCGTTGTTAGGGTACACATAGCTCCTCTGCTCCCTCTCTCAGGACCCATGGAGAGATGTTATCTGGCCCCATCGCCTTTGAAGTATCTAGCTCGCTTAGTAGCCTCTTCACTTCCTCCTCATTTGTGTGTATTGTGTCCAGCACTTGATGGTGTACCCTACCTCTCCTCCTTTCTGGAGGCCCTTCTATCTCCTCTGTGAACACCTCTTTGAATCTCATGTTGAGCTCCTCACACACTTCCCGGTCATTTCTTATGTGTGTGTGTGTGTGTGTGTGTGTGTGTGTGTGTGTGTGTGTGTGTGTGTGTGTGTGTGTGTGTGTGTGTGTGTGTGTGTCTGTGTCTGTGTGTCTGTATATGCAATGTTTCTTTGCGTTCAGACATTTTTGTCTTATGTTCTCAAATAAAATTTCCACGTAACATTGACAGTTTGTGGTTGGTATATTATTTTTGGTACATACTTCTTCAAAATCAATCTTTTCATATTGTTGCTATTTTATAGATGCATACGATAATGCATCGTGAAGACACGTATGTAATACTTTCTAAGTTTTTGTTATGCTCGTTCATACACGTGTATGAGTTCGCCCTTAAGAACACTTCTTCACCAGTCTGTCTCTCTTGCAACATCTGTCGTGCAGCATCTCTCGTGCAACATCTGTCGTGCAGCATCTCTCGTGCAACATCTGTCGTGCAACATCTGTCGTGCAACATCTGTCGTGCAGCATCTCTCTTGCAGCATCTGTCGTGCAGCATCTCTCGTGCAGCATCCACCGCCGATTTTCTCAAATAATGTACTTAAGCAGAATTTTCGCATTACCATTTTTAATTCTTAGTTCTGTCATTTGACTATTATTTCCTGATTTTCGTAACGCTTTACAAGTACAGTGGACCCCCGGTTATCGGTCATAATTCGTTCCAGAATGCTGTTCGAGGGCCGTTACCGAACGAATTTGTTCCCATAAGGAATAATGTAAATTAGATTAGTCAGTTTAGACCCCCAAAAATATACTTACAAATGCACTTACAAAAATACACTTACATAATTGTTCGAGTTTGGAGCACTACGAAATCCGGGGGTCCACTGTATTTAATTTGCTTTGAAGATAAGACTACCAGTGGACTTGCTTTGCTTTGTTTCGTGTGCGTGCGCGTGTATTTGTGCGTTCGTTTATGCACGTTGGCGTGGATATGTGAAGATTTTTTTCATTGCACAGAGCGCTGACTGACCTTTCCTTTCAAGCGCTGTGTAAATATTAAAGCTTGTTTCTTTCCCCACTTGTGTGGTTGTCTCGACTCTCCCGCCCGATCTCAAAGTTTATGAGGGTTCCAGAAACTATTAAGAAAAAATATTTTTATTATACATCACTTATTGGCATAACGTTCGGTACATTTATCATTAGCCATCACTATAATCACATCTCTGCCACATGGCTGACGTCTGCCACCATGACTACCCTCTACTACCATAGGCACATCTCGATTTTTTTTCATGGTTAGCTTCTACCACCATGACTACACCTCTACCACCATAGCCACACATCGACTTTTACCACCATGGTTAGCATCTACAACCACCATTATATCTACCCCTCTGCTACAGTTACCACACCATGGCCTGCAAGACCCGTGTCACGTATAATATTGCCCATGTAATAACATCATTAAATCCCGAAGCTCTACCCTATAATTACCAGCCTCCTTTGAAGTGCTGAGTTTTAAATTGACCCACGAGTTCAGGGATGAATATATCGTGAGAGAGCACCAGCTGACCTGCCTTACCTAGCACAGTTATTTTCTTTTGTCGTGGCCTCAGGGTCCCTCAGCAATGACAAAGTTGGCCACTCATCGTGCACGCTCCGGGATGAGCCTTTTATGGCTGTCATCCATCCCACCTGTCAAGCCAGGTAATTTACCTGTCGTAGCCCTCCTGTACAGCAATTTACCTGTGGTAAACTGTCTAGTAATGCCTTTCAACTGTGGTCAGCTGTCTGCTACAGCTGTTTACCTATGGTCAACTACGGCTTTTTACTTGTCATAAGGTGTGTCTACAGTAGTTTGCTGAGTAAAGCATTACACCTGCGGTATGCTGCCTAGTACAACAGTTGATCTGCAGTATGTTGCCTAGTACTGCAGTTTCTGCGGTAAGCTAATAGAACATTATACCTTCGCGAATCTGTATAGTGCAGCAGTCTACCTGCGGTAAGCTGTGCGATGGTGAAACGCGGTTGACCACTGGTGGTGGTTGTGCTGTTCCTACATATTCACCTAAAAAAAATGAGCGAGAACTAAGAATTTGCAACAAAGACATTGCAGTAGCTAAGAATGGCAGCATTTAAAATTTCTGTAACTAAAAATTATTGCAGCGACCAAGATTTGGAACCTAAAAAAAAAAAAAAGCAGTACAACTTGGATTTGCAGACATAAACAAGAATCGGCATAAAGCATCGCAGCAACTAATGTCTAGCCTTCAGTAGCTGATGCAAGTTAGGTGATAAAATATATCTTAGTCCTGAATTTTAATTAATGTCTCATAAAAGCACAAGTCTCCTTGTATATGGAGCAGCCTTGAGACTGCTCCATTTATGCTTCCTTAATTTGGAAAGCTTCTCATACTTCTCCATGCTCTCGCTGCTCGTGAAGGTAATGTCGTCGTGATGACGGGTTTATGAGCCTAAAACTGCCTTTAAATCTGACTCTGCGTGAATTCAAGAGGAGTGAAAACAGAGACAGCCGTCTAGGACACACTGGTTGTTAAAAAGGCAGACGGGTCTCTTTGTCGACCAGAAGTGACTTGCCATTGATTAGTCTATTCGAGAAACCCCAATATTTTTGTTTCATTCACTATTTTCTGTTACTAATGTTCAGTAATTTGACGCTACTATTTATGTAGCACTGTATCACGTAAGTCAATTACAAATTTCTCAAGCTGATTGTAAACACCAGCATGAAATCCACATCCACAACCTCTGGTTTGTAACGAGTCTCGTTACAAACCTCTGGTTTGTAACAAGACTCGTTCTGGCTAAGAAAAACTTCCTACTAATGGCTTTCTAGGATTTGAGCACCAGGGCAGTTTTGATCACGTCGTACACGAACGATTCTAAGTTTTACAACAATGGTAGTGAGGAGAATCAGGGAAGACATGATTGATACGTGGAAGATACTAAAGGGAATTTTACAGGACAGGTAGATGCTGTTTAAATGGTAGGGACCGGATAAGAAAGGTGTGCAAAGTTCTTTTTTTTATGCTGTTCCTTTGCTCTTGTTTTGTGTGGTGATCTTGTCTACATATCTGCACACATTTTTTTATGTTTGCTTGTATGTTGCTTGTTTTGTACGAACGTGTCTTCACTTTTAGCCAGTTTATTTAAAATTATTAGAAGCATGTTTGTCAACATGCTTCACGTGCACTCGGGTTTTCCTCCTGCTTGACAAGTTAATGAATTTTACATGACAGTGGAGAGAAAAAATTTTAGCCTGCAAAAATGGTAAAATCATCTTTCATGACTGTATATTGGTATGTTTTCCATTTAAATTGGTGACTAACAACATTCGTAAAAGCGGCTGGTGACTGACATACGATATTCCAGCCAGGCCTATAGCAGTGGTTCTAGGGCTATGCAAGAGGTACCAGGCCTATTAAAGAGGTGAGAGACCACTGGTTTGGAGTCCACTTCATGTATGTAAGAAACTGTTTCCTTAACATTTATGTGAATCAGGGAAGATGGGTTGTTCTGAATGTAGTCTGTGTGTAAATTAGCGTAGGTGGGTTTTGCTGAGGGGCCCCCTACTTGTGAGAAAAAGAAAAGTGGGTTGAGTGCACTCCACTCCCTTTAAACTTTCTGACATTTATGCCACAGGTATTTGCAATGTTTATTCTTTTCACAAAGGTTTGTTGCATACAAATGTTATGTTTTGGAAAGCAAGAAAAAATCTTTCGGTGCATTTACCGAAATTTCATGGATATATGTTAGTTTCCTACATTAAAATACACATGTGCAACTCTGTGTTTTTCACAACATTCTTTCTAACCTCGAGAGAGACTATTATACGTGAAAATCTTACTTCAGCAGTTTCTGATATACTCGAAGTACCTCGTCTGGCACAAACATTCCTTCCACTGTTAACGTCACTTAGATCACATTTCTTCGCCATTCTGATGTTTACTCTGAACACTGGGGAACTGTCACGTGATTAGCTGATTATATATTTGCATTAACGAGCAGGAGCACAGGTGTGCCTAATAAAATAACCACTGAGTGTATAATGTAAGAGTTTACTTTAATAAATATTTTAATGAATATAGCGTCCGTGATAATGTTCCTGATGTGTACAAAGGAATTTTGTCTTTTTTGACCCCCTGGGCAAGTTGAGTAGTGAAACTCCTGATAAACAAGTGTACTGCCCTCCAGAGTTACGAGTGGTCATTAGAAGAGGGTTGTGGCACTATCAGTTCTTGCCCCTGCATCTTACTCTTCTTGATAGTTAATTATAAGGATTAAAAGCAATCACAGAATTATGGGCGAGGCAGCAGGAAATCCCCCTTTAATAGTGTACTGAATATTATATTACAGAGAATGTGAAAGAGGGCTTAAAGGGAGAAACTTCATTACAGAGGGAATACTGAAAGACATCTAAGAGATAATTCCATAAATTCATTTGGTGAACTGCTGTGATACTGAGAAGTAATGTAGCGTTCACATTTGGCCATATACTTTTTTTTTCATGGTACACAGATGGTCCCTTTCTTCATCATTTCCCCTCCCCACCCCTTCCCTCCCCTCCCTTTCTTTTCATTTATCAGCTGGGCTGTGGTTCTTACATCAGTTTACGTGAGGCCAGCAGTAACAGCCTGGTTATTCAGGTCCTGATCCACCGCGATGCCTGGTCACAGACCTGGCCGCGGGTGTGTTGACCCCCGAAACCCTCTCCAGGTTCATCCGGGTTCACAGGGATGTTAGGAAGTATTTTTCAGCCTCAGGGTGGTCAGAAAGTGAAATGATCTCAACGAAGTGGTGGAGGCAGGCTCCCCACACAGTTTTAAGAGCAGGTATGACAGGATCTACGAAACGAAACTAGTCAAAAGCGGCAATTTGAGAGAAGGGGCTAAAAGCTAGACCTTAACCCCCCCTGCAACCATACGAGAAACACACACACACACACACACACACACACACACACACACACACACACACACACATTTTTACAAAACAACAGTGGCGCAATTCCAAAGTTTAATTTCAGGAGCAAAGCAGATAACACACAACACTCTGAACAAACAGCCATTTGCCCAACTGACTGACTTAATCGTAGAGATGCTTACTCTGTAAAATAAAGGAAAACTAAAGCCAGAAGTCTAGGGAAAAAGATTCCATAGCATCACTGCTGGAATCACGGTTTCTGGCAGACCATGGAACTGCAGGAAAGCTTCGCCTGAACATCCGTTCTCTCTCTTTCCAATCTTTCTGTTTTCCACATGATAATGATCTCTCATTGTGAAGCAGGAGGAGTGAGTAGCAAATTGCTATTGGATGTGACTCTGGCCGAGATTAAAGAGTACGATCTTCGAGGGATCAGTCACATTACAGCGTAGCCGCGAGTAATAGACTTTCCGACTGCGAATCAGCGAGCAGCAGCAGCAGCAGCAGTATCTTCTGTAGCATTATCGATTCGGTAGCTGCGAGTAACAGGGCAGTATCGACGGTAGCAGTAACTACAGCGTCTGCTCTATCAGCGGGTAACCCAACAGTATCTCTCTGAATCAACGAGTAATTAAACAGTATTTTTTTTATCAGTTACTCAACAATATCCACTCTGATACGGGGTAAATATTGCTTAGTTAGTCATTTATACAACGAATAACTAAACTGTATCTATTCTTAGGAGCGAGTACTAAATTAACTGAATAACAAGGACTCGTGCATATAAATTTAAGTATAAAACACCAGAAGCAATATTAGCTCCACATTGCAGTGGCCAGACCGCACCTTAAATATTGCACACTATTCTGGCTCCCTAATTACTAAAAAAAAACGTTAAATGCTGACTGGACAGGGTACAGAGTAGAATTTCTAAACTAATATTAATGAATATACGACAAAGGCTAAATATAATGAGTTTCCTCTATAAAAAATATCATAGACTATGAAAGCCCCGAATTATACAACACACACACAGACACACACACACACATAGACACACATAGACACACACAGACACACAGACACAGACACACACGACACACACACAGACACACACATGACACACACAGACACACACAGACACACACACAGACACAAGCAGACAACACACAGACACACACACACACAACGACAACCAGCAGCAGCAGACACCACACAGACACAACACATGACACACACACAGACACACAGCACACGAGACACAGACACACAGACAGCCAGACAGCAACACACAGACACACCACACACAGACAACACACAAGACACACACACAGACAAACACAGACACACACACACACACACACAACACACACACACACACACACACGACACACACACACACACACACATCACACACACACACACACACGTGTTCTCGGTCTCATGAATGTTCTATCACTCACATGCTGTCTCTCACTCACCCACTCTCGCTCACTTTGCCACTCTTCGTGTGGGCGGAGAATGGGGTTGCCCTGAAAGACAAGGGTTTAAATCTCCACATCCAGCGACTCGGTGGATGAGAAGTGTCATCCATCACGCACGCAACGTTCCCACATCATACCTTCAACAGGTCTTTAAAATGTTCTCCTGGCCACAGAATTTCAATTTCACGCGAGGCGATTTTTATTGCTTGCGGTAATAATTAGCCTATGTATTGTCCCATTAATGGCTCTGATTAATTTTTTTCTAATATGTGAAATTAACCAAGTAGCAGTAACAGGTGAGACGGCCAACGTGAGGTTGAAAATCCAACATTTCACTTCGTGAAGTTAAAAGCAGCGAGTGTTAGACGTAAATCAAATGTTTAATTCCCAACACAGTGGTTGGTGGTCTGTGATGTGATGCTTTGAAAGCAGTAAAACTATACCAGATATTCAGCAATTCGTCGAAATTGATTATTTTCACTCGAGGCTTCAATATCACGGTGGTGTTCAGTGTTTCCCTGGCGGAACACCACGTGTTCCATTGTGCGTGATTTTCATTTTTGTTTCTGTGTATGTGTGTTTGTTCTTGTGTGTATATTTTTCTGTGCTTGGTTTTAATCGTATTGTTTTCAAGTTTATGATTTTGTCCTATTTACTGTTTTGTCCTTTAATGATTTTTTACTTGTAAACGTTGTCCCGTTGACAGTGCAGCTTGTGGCCTTGTTATTTAACGTGATTTTTTTTTTTACTGTAGCGACCTTTTATTTGAGTTCTAATCATAACTTGTAAAGATATAGTTCTGAATGCTGAGAAACTACTGAAAATTACTATAAAAGTCAAAGATGCAAAATAACCTTCCACTGTAACATTTCGTTCTGCTTAGAGCTTTATGAAGTCAGATAAGTATACCGTTTTTTACTGACAGGTCTAGTGACGCTGGCGAGTAAACTCACCATTAGGGCCAAAATCTAAAAAAAAAAGAAAAAACAACAAAAAAATGTCTTAAATTTCTATACAAATTCCTAAATTTTTCTTTGAGCTTTGACTCCTCCTTTACATTTGGCAGACAAGGAGCTATGATTTACGAGCCAAGACGACTGCAGCTCCTGACGTAGTCAGACAAATCTGTGTTGGAGAACTCAAACGAGGGTGATGCTGTAAGAAAGCTTTTAACCAACTTGTAAGATTTTTCCGCTTTCATGCAACTAAAACTCCTTATGGCGAAAATGGACCCTCTTTTATTTACTATGGACCATGGGATGCTTTTAATAATAACTTTTGGCTGTGTGACATTTAACATTACTTAGGAATAATACACAAATAACCTAAACATAGGAGAACGAAACTTATAACGATGTTTCGGTCTGACTTGGGCCATTAACTAGTGTCGGTATTAAGCTTTTTTTTTATTCTTTACTTAGGAATGTATGACGACTCTTAGTAATATCTTGAGTTGCGTGATGTCTCTTATGATTAGATTGTATGACATCTCTAATGATTACCTTGGGGGCTATGCAATATTTATGATTACCTTGGACTGTGTGGCCCATTCAACCGCATTCCTCTGTCCCTCCTATGCTGTGCCCCTTCAACACTGCTAGGTTTTAGTCTCGATATGTATTACGGGTTGAAATCACTATAAAAGGAATGATTACACACAGAAAAGGAACAAACGTAAGACTGAAAGAAAAATAATAGGACAAAAATACTTGGAAACCATGTTGTTTCTTGGCTCTCAGTTTTATCCCTCTACTCAGTGTTAATCCCCTTTTTCCAAGTGTACCAAACCCCTTAGTTCGAACACCCCCATTGCTACCCTCTAAGTACCACACCTCTCCTTTTCCTTGGTGCCAACACTGTTTTCCCCAGAGCCAACTCCTCCTCGGTGCCAACAACTCTCTCCCTCAGTCATAACACCATCCCCCACCATCCCCCCTCCGTGCTAAAACAAGCTAACTACTCTGGCATGGTTGTTATAATCAACTACCTTCATCATTCACAAGGGAAAAGCAATTCCACGCTCACAGGCTCAGGGATAAACAGTTATCTTCCTGTAATGGAATTGTTGACATAAGAACAAAGTTTGTTTAGAAACTTGTGTGGAGACCTTAGCGGCCACCACATGATCTCCAGGCGGCTGGAGACCAACAGTGATGCTGCTCATGGATATTATTATTTTTATTATTGCTTTATTGTTATTATAATTGTTTTATTATTGTTTTATTATTTTGTTATTAATTGTTTTATTATATTTATTTTAAATTTTATTTTATGTTTTATACTATTGTTTTATTATTATATTATTTTCATATATTATTGTTTTATTATATATTTTATATTACTATATTATTATTTTATTATTATTATTATTAGGTTCCTGGGAAAGCACTAAATTCCCAGGGGTCACTCTGGATCATGAGATCTTCATTGGCATCAAGTCTTCAGTGTAAGTATTTTAACCATAGTCATCCGTCAGTTTACACTACCTTAACCAGCAACGACATCTGTCAGTGTAGCCCTGTCTCACTCAGCAACAACATCCGTCAGTGTAACCCTGCCTCACCCAGCAACAACATCCGTCAGTGTAACCCTGCCTCACCCAGCAACAACATCCGTCAGTGTAACCCTGCCTCACCCAGCAACAACATCCGTCAGTGTAACCCTGCCTCACCCAGCAGTAACCGGTAATTAACCTTAATGGAATATGCATTAAACTCCTAGCATATCGAGTTACTCCCTTGACAAATACGTCAGTAATATAATTCAGAAATACAAGAGCATCGAACACTATGTATACGGACGTTCATGAGTGTTGCCTTAATACCAGCGATGGGGGCTCTTGATCGTAGAAAACAAGGGTACCATCCCCTTCCTCGGATGAAACCTAATTGCCCCTCATTCTCCAGGCACTGTGTGAACCCCTACGGGTTTAGCTCTTCCTCATGAATTTAATAAAATCTTATATAAAACCAGCCAACAGTAGTCTTCCTCAATCGTTAAATTGCAAGACTGTTTTAAATCCTGTCTGCAACGCATCAATGTGCAACGGATGGAAGTTTAACTGTAATAAAAATAAAATGTCCGCACCGGAGACAAAAGCTCCGTAAGAGACAAAAAGTATCTTGGGTTTGGGGGAATCGATCAGGGGTCAAACTAAAGCCAAACAAAATATTTCACCCCAGTGAAGCCACTCACGGTACATTTTTACCTGAACTAAGAAACAATAGGAATTGCGAACTGTTGGATAAAAGAGGAAGGGTGACTAGGAAGTGATTATATATATATATATATATATATATATATATATATATATATATATATATATATATATATATATATATATATATATATATATATATATATATATATATATATATATATAGTGTGTGTACTGTGTAGTATGCTACTTTCAAAACTCCTTAGGATAACCTTCATGTTTATTGTATATTGAATCATAGTACGGAAGCTGTTTCATAATTTCGTATACATTTAGAATTAACCCTTCACACTGTACACATCAAGGCCATTGATCTCGACTTGAAACAAAAGGTTGAACTAAGGCTATTACCTATTATGTCGGGATATGAAGGCACGTGGGACACTGGCAGCAACAGCCTGGTTGATTAGGCCGTCAGTAAGGATGCTTCACCTCAGGGAGAGCTGTAAGGATAGCAGTAGTCTGGAAACTGATCACGGGTATACCACACGTGTGTCAATAACTAAATCAACTAATGAAATCAGATGTAATTTACTGATTTTCAGTTGTCGCTCGTGGAGGGTATCATGACGAGTTCTTGATTCCGGGAATTTGAGCTATCCTTCCCATGAATGCAACGATTTTCTTGCTGATAATTCTGCTTATCACCGTAATTTTTACTTAATGGATAAATTTCAGTCAGTATTAGAATGGAGAGTGTGGGTTGGATGAATAGCGTGGAAAAAAGTGACACTGAAATTTGGAGAAACGTTGATTTAGAGTCAGAAGTATGACAGGGAGAGGAAGGAAGAAGAGTGAGAAGAGAGGAGTATACAAGGGTAAAACTAAATATAATAAATATAATGTATACTTTGTCATCACTCTTCCATGGTGCCAGTGCTGATTCAAAGTTAATAATCTTCCCATGAAACCTTTTTCTGCAAACTCTGATATTTTCAACATATTTGCTTTGAAATATTTACTAATTGTTTTTGTTGTGAAGGTATAAAATCCATGTAGCTGTGTGTACTCATCTGTGTGTAATCAATTATTTGTGGTTGCAGGAGTAGAGTCGTAGTTCCTGGCCAAACTATTAAACTTGTGAGCCCTCCCGTATCTATTCTCAACACTAGTTAATTCATGGAGCCTGCCTCAATTACTTCTTCTATGTATTTACTTTGTCTGACGACTCTCAGGCTGAATAAATACTTCCTGACATCCCTTTAACTTGTCTGTATTTTAGCTTCCAGCTATGCCCTTGTCTACCTGTTGTCAACCTCTGTTTACCCCCATCTATTAAATCTCTGATCATTTTGCATGGTGTTAATATGTCCTCCCTGGTTGAAATATCCTCCAGTGTCGTCAGATTAAGTTTATAGAGCTGCTTCTAATAGCTCATTTCCCTTAGCTCTAGAACTAGTTTCAGTACATACCTCTGCATTTTCTTCACTTTCTAAAAACACTTTCTCAGATGAAGGTTCAATGCTGATCCTTCATTCTACAAGAAGAGATTGACCTATGTCGTATATAGGGTCGTAAATGACCGTTGAGAAATTTGCCTGACATGCACTCACTGCAAAAGATATTTGGTTGTTGTGTGCCTCTGGTGATATGCTTGGCAGTATGCTAACTCCTAGGTCTTGCTGCTTAAGAAAGGGATGCAGCCTTTGTCTTCAGAGTCTATCCACAGGCTTCCCTTCCTCTTATCTCTTCCCCAATTTTCACAACATTTATTGTTCTGCCGCTAAATTTCAGTAATTACTTGTATTACCAGTCAGGCAGTTTTTCCAGGTCCATATTAAGCTTTACCTTGCCTCATCAGTTTCATTCTCATGAATGTTATATATGTAACAGGGATGCATCTGACTCTTTTGGTACGTCAGTCGAAAAATTATGACTATAGATGGGAGAAAATACCAATAATGTACCTTTTATTGCACTGTGATGAGGATTTAATATGGCAACAAATTAGACATGATAGCAGTAAGTTGCTAAGTGTAAGAACAAATTGTTAAAATAGCAGCCACTTGGTAATGTCAGCAAATTGATAATGACTGCAACTCTGTACAAAGTGATAAATAACCAAAAGCTTTGAGAGCTATTTTTTACATACAAATCATTCAAATATTATAAATCATGCAAATGTAGATAAATAATGGAACCTATAAAAGATATATTAAAAGCACAATATATTTATGCAAATAGTTTGCTTTTAAACATTTTTGATAAATAATGACAGTGTTTCAGAACATTAACCTATCATAAGGCTAGTACTAACTTCTATTAATATTTAAAGTAGTCATGATTCACACTGAAGCGTCATGCACTGCACGTGTAGACGTATGCAATAGCAGCTCACGAGGTGTTTGGTTTGTGTTCGTAAATACAGGGATGTTTGGCTATTACGACTGGTCTGATTATTTCTTCAATACTGTAGTAATGTTTGCTGCATACAGTATTGTTAGTAATAATGTTTGTGGAATGTAAAAGTGTTAGCATTTTTATGATATTTTAAAATAATACTGTTTTAAACGTACAGTACCGGAGGTGTTTGTCGAGGCACAGTGTACCAGCAACGTTTGTCTTGTACAGAACAAATATAAAAGAATAATCAATAGTATTAGTGTTTACACTTTAATGTTGTGCTAATGTTTATTGTGGCATGCTGTACTAATAATTTTTGTGGGATAATGTTTGTGGATACTGTTTTCTCGATGTTTGTGTCATAATTCACTACTAATGTTTATTGAATCATACTGCACTAGCTATGTAATGTACTAATGTTCATAGTGGCTACCTTAATAGTGATTGTGGCATATTGCACTAGAAATGTTTCACTAATGATGTTTACTGTTGCATATACTAGTCATGTTTGTAGCATTCACTTCTGCTTAAAATAGATTCTCCGCAAAATTACTAGCTACATAAACATCATTGTCTTTTTGTCATATTTCATTTGCGGTCTTGGTATACCGCACGCAATCCTCGCACGAACAGTATATTAGATAACGCAATGTTTAGTGGAGCCTAATGGAAAATGAATAAAACTGTTGCATTAATTTTCCGCTTGTGTGGCTGTGCAATTACGGTCTTGTCTCTGACTTTTCTACCTTCCCAGCATTCAGATATTTTCAAAGTGGAGATTTTTTAAAAAAGGGTAATAAAAATTTTTGATGACGGTTCATTCATTTGTGAGCCTTTTAAGAATGGAGAATGTAATGTAATCATTGATGTATCAGTCGGCTAAGCAACTTGAATTATTCTCACTCAGTGTTATACCTGTTATTGGAACTGGAATGGTAAATTAATACCGACAGGGTAGTACACTGCTTCCCTAAATATAATAATTTGGTGTACCCAAGCTCTATTATTACAGTTCCTCGTAGATCAAGCAGCTTCTGTTCATCGACTGTCGGTTCCTCTTGAGTATTATATATTCCATAAAGTCTGTCACGGTTCGTTGTCTTAATAAGGATTTTATATTAATTTCCTTAAGTCTGTCATAATGTATACTCTACAGGACTGTGTCCTCAAGCGGGCTCCTCCTTGCCGGTGAAGTCCTCTTGACCGAAGGAATTGGGACTTCTCCTTTCCTCCGATCAAACAAGTTACTTCCTGTTTTTCCAAATGCTGCATGGCTCTTGCAGGTTTAGAGTTCTCCATAATCCCTAGCCCCGAGGCTTGTATTATAGAGCATCAATGGATTTTCTACGTAAATCTTGATTATGCTGCTTGCATTATGTATGCTTGTAAGATCACAAGAAAAATTATGTATTTTCCCCATACAAGGTAATTCTGATACATAATTATAGTCTTGAGCACTAATAAGATACATGCATGACATAAGCTGCTGACACTAACACAATTGAGCTGATGCAAACAACTCCCTGCTGTCCTGACAGCACCAGCGGCGTAAAATTAAAATGAGAACATATAGTGCCTACCTCTTTTATTGTGTTTATAGTGCAGAAAGAAAGTGGCGTTTTTTCAGTAGGTTGAAAGTTAATTGGCATGTTTGTTGCAGCTGAATTACTGAAGCCGGGAACTGTATTGCTTCCTTGTGTGTGTGTGTGTGTGTGTGTGTGTGTGTGTGTGTGTGTGTGTGTGTGTGTGTGTGTGTGTGTGCGCTCGTGTGTGTGTGCGCACGCGCGTGCTCGTGCGTGCGTGCGTGCGGACGCGGTCTTGGGGACGTTTCGTCCTAATCATTCGCTTTACTGAAGGAAATCCAACATATAAACAAGAAAACTCTACGGAAATAAGACTTTAAATTTCGACTCCCAGCTGTTTCATTACTACAACGTACACTAGAGGAAGGAGGGAGAGCATTATATATAATGGACAAATCAGGTGAAAAGATAATTGTAGCATTACAATTAAGCCTACAGGGCTAAAACAATCTCTCCACCTGTCACCACTCTGTATGGAGAACTCCGGTTGGGAGTCGAAATATAGTCTCATATTCATTGAGGTTTTCTTGTCTACACCTTGGATACTATTCAGCATCGACAAGTATTTATTACATATATATATATATATATATATATATATATATATATATATATATATATATATATATATATATATATATATATATATATAAATATGCTGTCAGCTAGGTATCGTGGTGTATATCAAAGTTATACTATGAGCCTACAAGCTTGGTTATACATCTGGGATATACTATCGGTTTTGTTCTTTGGTGTTATATAAAAAAATTACTTCCAGATTTGTACCATGCTCTTGTATCCGGTGTATGCTACTAGCATTGTAGCGTGTTGCTGTTTTAGTCAAAATCATGTGAAAAGTGCCATTATATATAAGAGATTAGGTATTTTGACTAAAACAATGTATTTTTGGTTAAAATATTTTAAGTGATAAGCAGAAAATAGTCTGAAAAATCGTAAATTATCATCATTTTCGATTAATATCAGGGTTATTCTATCAGCCTCATAGCTGAAAAGGTTATATTTTATTCAATTTCAAAAATCTTTTATCCTGACACTATATGTGAATTAACAAGCTATTAACCCTTGGTCTTCCATATTTATTAGATCACTTTCCACATAGATATGATCCATCCGGGAAATAGCTGTGTGTATGGGTTCTGATACATGACCGTATAACACAAGGGGAACGTTTAAAACCCACCACCCAAAAAAAAAAGTGTTTTAATATGCGAGGAATTCAACTAGGGAATATGTATGAAAAAGTTGAAACAAACAAAATATAACTGATGCGCTTTTGATGAACAAAAATTATGATTGCTCTCTGATGTTACTATGTGTGTGTGTGTGTGTGTGTGTGTGTGTGTGTGTGTGTGTGTGTGTGTGTGTGTGTACGTGTGTGTGTACACGTAATCACCGAGTTGTTTGTGGTGGACGAGAGTGCATGTATGTTTTTTTTATTTTTCCCGCAGATAATTGGTGATGAAATTCTAATATTTTATGGAATAGGCTCGTGAAAATAATGAACAAATATTTCCAGAAAAATATTTACACCTGTCATTTTTTGTTTTTTATGTCTACCTTTCCTTCGGAACATTTGCCGAGCCATCTCCTTTTCTCTCTTCTCCTTGCAAACCTTCTCTCTCTCTCTCTCTCTCTCTCTCTCTCTCTCTCTCTCTCTCTCTCTTCTTCTTCTCTCTCTCTTTCTCTCTCCTCTCTCTCCTCTCTCTCTCTCTCTCTCTCTCTCCTCTCTCTCTCCCCTCTTCTCTTCCATAAAAATAATGTTAATCGGACCATTAAATATGATGTTTGTTTGTGTTTTGATTGTCGTTTGTTTATGAGTTCCAACCATCCGATGGCATTGTTTTTATTTTCTACTCAACATTCTTCCAGCTTAAACTATATTATTTGCACATTTCAACTTGAACCTTCCTGCATGGGTTTCTAACTTGCAACTTATGAATATATATATATATATATATATATATATATATATATATATATATATATATATATATATATATATATATATATATATATATATATATATATATTGGGTGTGCATGCGTGCGTGCGCAGAACATGCCACATGGGAATGTAAATATTTAGCTCCAGATCTTTCGTACTCTCATGCGTCGTCAGAGGCTATTCAGTGTAACAAGTGAGCAACAGATAGGAGGGGAAATTTCTGAAGCAAGGCAGAAGGTATCACTGCTTTTGCCATTGATGCCTTGTGGCTTGTTCTGCATTGTTAGACGCCTGTTTGCGATTGTACTGCAAAATATATATATATATATATATATATATATATATATATATATATATATATATATTATATATATATATATATATATATATATATATATATATATATATATATATATATATATATATATATATATATATATCTTGCCCATATTATGTTAACTTAAACTAAGACAGGGGAAAGTCATCGACTGTAAAAGTCATCTGTATTCCTGAGTGAAGTGGCTTCCCTGGCTGACTGATATATCCTGGTGGTTTATCTTGCCGACGCGTGGGAGAAAAAGATAGACTGCTGGCTCATGGCGGAGGAGAGAGAGATGCTGCTTCTCGCGCTCTTCTTTTCACGGGAAAATATTTCAAGGAAGCTCTCCCGACCACCTCCTTTATCACTAGTTGATGCAAATATACCCAAAGCACATTTTCGGTGCGTGTTTATTTTTTTTTTTTTCCTTCCCCCTCAGGTGCTATTAGTGGGTAACTCCTTCAAACATTGATGCAGGTGATGGGATGTGTTGATAAAATTCAAGCTTCTTTCTTAACATTAAGTTTGAATAATTTCCACTTATCCTCTCTCTCTCTCTCTCTCTCTCTCTCTCTCTCTCTCTCTCTCTCTCTCTCTCTCTCTCTCTCGTCTCACTTGTTACTCTGCTTTAACAAGTAGGTCAAACAAGATTTGCTATCTCTGAACCCATTCTGGTTATTGAACATGAAACCGCTTCTCTCCACTCTTCTCCTGATTTTCATCATTACCTTGCTGTGTGTGTGCTTGTGTGTGTGTGTATGTGTGTGTGTATGTGTGTGTGTGTGTGTGTGTGTGTGTGCGTGTGTGTGTGCGTGCGTGCGCGTGCGTGTACTCTTCTATTTCTGGCTGCAGGGATCGAATGTCAGTTCGCCTGTCATTATGATCGCTACTTGATTTACTTTTTCCTGGGTTCGTGAGACGTGTCAATCCTCTCTTGCTTCGTGAGACCTATCATACCTCTTCTTAAAGCTATGAATGGCTCCTACTTCTACCATTTTACTGTCTAGGTCGTTCCAGTTCTTATCACTCTAAGGCTGAAATATTTCCTAATTTCCCTTTGACTCGTCTCTCATGCACCTGCTTTAATGCTATTTCTATACCTAATCAGTTTTGTTTAGAAAGGACCTGCCTAGTATGAGCCAACAGGCCTACTGCAGTGTTCCTCCTTTCTTATGTTCTTATCCTGTCTTCCTAACTTTTTTGCAATCGTTTTCCTTTCTATTATAACTACAAAGACTCTTGGCTCCCCCCATCCCTGTCTTCTTACCTTCCTATATGGTTGGTAAGGCTCTTGGTCCTCCTCTTCGAATTTTACTATGGCCTCAGATTTGTCAATATTCCTCATAAGAACTCGATACGGTTGGTCACCTTTTCAACTAGCTATCTCAAAAAAACTTTAAAACCGACTTTAAACTTATTAAAAAACATTCCGCCCGTATTCTACGCAGAAGTTTGCTTTGTCATATATATATATATATATATATATATATATATATATATATATATATATATATATATATATATATATATATATATATATATATATATATATATATATATATATATTATATATATATATATATATATATATATATATATATATATATATATATATATATATAATATATATATATATATATATATATATATATATATATATATATATATATATATATATATATATATATATATATATATATTAGTTCATGATAAGAGAAAAAAATAGGATTCTCGCTTTTTCTCCCCATGTTGGATTTTTCAGTCCTATACAATCTAAAAAAAAATATATAAAGTTCAAACATCTTTTTAAAAATCTCATAGATAATACTGAACTAGGCCAGTTGGACATCAAACGAAAAATATTTTTAATCTCTTGTCTGATATTTTTTTTCCCGATAGCCAGATCTATTATGGATTTCCAGTAAAAGAAATGTCATTTCATATTGCTGGTGTGTAAGATATTTTCATATGGAACAAATTCAATTTTTTTTGTTTTAAATGTAGAATTCAAGAACGGATGTTGCATGAAAACGTCCGCTGAGTGTGTTTCGCTTCTGTCTTTGTTGTCCAAATGAAAACGAAAATGGAACAAAAGAAACGATGGTTAGAAGGTGCGTACTGCAACACATGTCAGTGAACCTGGAAAAAAAAAGAAGTCTGATATGTCGGTTCATTTAATACATTTGATATTTACTTGTCAGGGATTCGTCGACGTTTAACAAATATAAAATAATATAATCTTCTGGTTAGTCGGTAGTTATAAAGCTTCAAGAGAAAATGTTGAGGCAAAGTTATTCTTTATAATGGTATTTACAACTCATCCGGCTCTGTATGGAGTGAGTACTTTCCTTACATTCCATCCGGCTCTTATGGAGTATGTTCCCTACACTCCTTCCATTCCGTCTGGCTCTTATGGAGTGAATACTTTCCCCTATATTCTTTACATTCCATCTGGCTCGTATGTTGAGTACATTCCCTACATTCATTCCATTCCATTTGGTTCTTATGGAGTGAAAGGTTTTCCTACAGCCTTTTATAATGGGTGTGCCGTTGGGTGAGAATTTATCCTTCTTATGGTACTTCTTCATTGTTTCATAAAGCTCAACTTGCTCGGCTTATCTTGGTTCCAGAAATTTCAAAATATTTTCTAAAAATCTTATTATCCTTTCCTATTTTTTTCGAAAATTTTCAATTTTTTTAAAATTTTCACTTTTTTTTCAAATTGTGCCTTTTTTGTAATGACAAATTATTTTAAATAAGATATTCCAAATACATATCTTGAATAAATGTTATCATTTAGTTGATGTACTTTTTTATTTTTAGATCAAAATATATTTTAGATCTTTTATTAACTTTAAAAGCTTTACTTTCACATTTTTATTAATTTCCTTATAATTTAAAAAAAAAAATAAGTTTTTTATTTAAGTGAATAATCATTGCATTTTCACATCTGATTTAAATGTCTTGTACCATGGACATACAACCTAAGCATTGTACCATGGACATACAACCTAAGCATTGTACCATGGACATACAACCTAAGCATTGTACCATGGACATACAACCTAAGCATTGTACCATGGACATACAACCTAAGTCATTACCAAGGACATACAACCTAAGCATTGTACCTATGCACTGTACCTTGGGTATACCCCTGAGCATTATGCCTGGGGCATACCCAAAGCCTTGTACCATGGTCATCCCCCAAAGCATTACGTCATGGTCATTCCCCATGGCATTGTACGTTGAGCATACAACAGATTTTGCCGTTTAATTTCAAACTTTCTGATTTGTGGCTCCCTTTCCCTTTTTTTATAAGCTTTATTTGCCGTTTTCGTCACTACAGTAAATGTAGAATTTTGTTTAATTCGTGTTCAACTGCGTATCCATGCAAAAACACAAACTAAGATAAATAATTCTGCCACAAAAACATTTATAGTTTGCTATGCTTGCGAGTTTGTTGAATATAGGTCAGAGTAAAGCTTACTGCAACATATATTCCCTGAAAGAGAGCCGACTGCGAGCGATGAACCTGCAGCCTTCCTGGGTGTAGCTATATTTTGATACCTAGAGTTTTGAAAATGCCAGGTAAATAACTAATTCCAAGTTTAGATTAACTGCACAAACTCCTATAAACGCTGAAATGAGGGTAAAAAGTGCCAGAGGAAAGGATGACTTACTATGAGGGGTTGGGCAGACCAGCTTGCCCTCAACAAAACGAAAACCATGTGTTATTGCGATAACACACAATAGAATAAGAATATTGGACGTAAATATACAATGTAATAGATCTACTAACACTTGCGAGGCAAGTCTTATTCACACTGGTAGGTATACTTCACTACTCCAAGTTTACTTTTATGCTCATTATAGAGTTTTAGCCACAGTTGATGTCAGCGTGCAGGTGGTGTCTTTACTAAATAATCTTTGTGGTTTGTGGCTTATAAACGTAGCACAATAATTTCGTAGTTCATTTTACTCGAATTTTTACTGAAATATTTTTAAGATGTAAGTTTTTTCTCATTTGCCTCTACAACTATTAAAGGCTTAAAATAAGAGAGCGTCGATAATTCGACACGATGGATAATGGAATCTACAGGAGGGGGTCATCTCGTAGAGGATGGTAGTGTCTAAAGGTGATCGCTTGGCAAGAGATCCCATAGTTCAGATTAAATTAGAGATTATTTTTATTACAACATAACATGCTGGACACTAGTACGAGACAGATTGAGACAAGAGTGACTGAGCACCTCATAGAAGAAGTGAAGATAGATATTTCAAGGGGTTGACAATATAACCTTGATACTTGCTCAATGTACCGACATTTTTATTTAACACATGATTGTCTCCCACCGGGATAGGTGACCAAAGAAAAAGAAACACATTCACTCTCATTCAGTAACTGTGTTGCCAAAAGTGTGGAGACATCGCAGTTCAAATGACCCTTCGAACTGCCACTTGCTCACCTCTTTCTGAGTGCAGGAACTGGACTCGAAGCCTCCGAGACTCGAATGCAGCTAACCGGTTTACCCGAATTCCTTCATAAACGTTATCCTACCTATACTAGAACAGTACGTCAAGCCATAAAAAACCTCTCCGAACACGCTTACATGCTTGTTGGACGTTCAAGCCCCTGGCTCTAACAACCTCCTTAACTCCCATCATCCCTTCCTGGGACTACCCCTACCCTCCTTCATTTTACCCCAGATTTATACACCCTCTTGGACGTCCTATTCTTTTCGATACTTTGTAAATGCTCAAATCACCTCAACCTCTCCTCAGCCCTCTAAATTATACCCTTAATAACTCTACACCGTCTTCTAATTCCTCTGATCCAAATTCTTTGTATACCATTCACATTACACATCGCTCTAAAACATGATATCTCTACTGACTCCAGATCCACAGCAACATTTAAAGTCCATGCCTCACGAACATATAAATCATTGTTACCACTATCCTCTGGTACATTTTCCTTTTTTGCATACATGAAGTTTTTGTATTCACCCCCCCCCCTCGTCTTTTCTTTGGATCACCTCGTATTTCATAAATCTATCCATTTCTTTGATTTTTCGCCACTCTCCTCTCCTCTTTTTTTTACGTTCGCTCTTAATTTCCTTCTGTTACTTACCTCCTTCTGCTGCCCTTAAAAAATATATTTACTTGATATCTCTTTTCGTTTTCATTAATATGCTTTACCGCTGTATGATCTATACTAATGTAGTGCTTTCTTGTGACCATAATAATAAGACTCACCTGATCCTTTCTGATCACCCTCAATGAGGGGACAGCTGATGTTTTGATCAGCATATGAGGGACGAAGGATATAAAGATGTTTCTAACAGCAATACAAGCACCCTATACCATTGTCAGGTAGGAAAGACTCTATAGACAAGCTTCCATAAATGACTCTGGGAATTATCTTTTCCTGGTTCCATTTGCAGCAACCAGTGACGCAGTGGAGAGAGAGAGAGAGAGAGAGAGAGAGAGAGAGAGAGAGAGAGAGAGAGAGAGAGAGAGAGAGAGAGAGAGAGAGAGAGATTTTTTTCAGTGCCTTGTCTGAACAATTTTGTTTTGGAGAATTAATGCCAGTGAAAGACATTAGATCAGGGATTGGATCCAATCTCATTACCTCCATTACTACAAGTGCTGTATAGCCACTACGAATTTAACACTTCCCCACGAGTGTGAAAATAATGGTGAACAGAAATCGTGTTGGTGTGAGATTCGTCCATAAAATCACGTTTACATCGCCACTATGTTAACCTACTGCACAGAAATTTACCTAATAGTGTAAGTCTTCCCAGCAAGGTGTAGTGATGAGACCAGTGGCGTCGCAATTTTAGGAGTGTCTGGCCACGGGTTACGTCGTGTCTGTACCCAGAGTTTTGCTCTTGGTTTTCAACAGACTGTGTGATCTGCACAGACCTTCATCACTTGCTGTATTGTATGTAAATAGGAAGGTTTTCATGACTTAATCAATACTCTCCCCTCTCTCCCTCCCTTCATAAGTGGTCAAGGGAAGGTTCATAAACGTTGATGACGACGCAGTTGACCGCCAGGGGTCTGCCAGATTAACTGGCCAGTTTTGTCTAGGTTATTGACCAATGAGAGGAGCGAGATGGTCTCTCTCAGTTTTACGTTGTACGTTATGTGAGGGAGCGTCGGGGGTCTCTGTTGAAATGCCGGACATAAATCCCATACCACGGACGTGGTTACTGATAGGATATAATACATGGCTCTACATCCAAAGTACTGGTGGCTACTACCACTTCCTTGGATCCCTCCTGATTATCAATTCTTCCCGGTGTTGCATAACCCCTATGGATTTAATGCTTCTCTAGGAAAATATTAATAACAGAGACGCGTTAATGAATATGGGTACTGAAAGACAATAGATTCCGTATAAGTTAAGACAAGAACATTGTCATTAATGTTTGGAGTTTTAGAAATACAACCTAGACAACTCTCTTTACATATATTATTATTGTACTAAAATTGTTGTAAAACTGAAACGAGGGTAATATTGTCTGTGATAGCCCTGGTGAGCGAGTCTGAAGGGGACAGTTAGTCCAGCATCCCTACCATCACAGACTGACTGCATAATAGTAAGAGCTCGGATTCGCACCCCCCTTCCCATACACACAGACGAATGCCACCCTTCTACCCCAAAGAGTGCTGGTACACCACCACCCTGTGTGTCACTGTTGCTGCTGCTACACCACCACCCTGTGTGTCACTGTTGCTGCTGCTACACCACCACCCTGTGTGTCACTGTTGCTGCTGCTACACCACCACCCTGTGTGTCACTGTTTCTGCGGCTACACCACCACCCTGTGTGTCACTGTTGCTGCTGCTACATCACCACCCTGTGTGTCACTGTTGATACTGCTACACCACCACTCATGTGTCACTGTGCTATTGAGAAACCAACCCCACACTCCTCAGACTCCCATATTCCCACTAACACCCACACTCATCCACACCCACACTTTCCCACACACCCCACAAAAACAGTGAAGAATGTATGGTGAAAATATGATTGTTCCTGACACTTCCGAATTTAAACTTAATTTCCAAATTACTTTTTTTTATAAAAATAGCTGTTGTTGCCTGTTTCTTGGATCATGCTAAGTAGGGGGCCAGTCAGCAGGAAATCCATCTCGCTTGTATAGTTGTCCTCAGAGGAGCACTAGAGCGAGCCTACTGGCCCATGCTGGGATAGTCGGGTTTGAGAAAGACCTGTCTAGCATGGGACATTGGACCTGCTGTCGTCCTCTTCTGTTTAAAAGTTTTTATGTGTAAAAAGAATTGATGTAGCTCTGTACAAACATGTAACAGGAATTATCAGCTTTCTTTAGCAAAAATGAGCCAAGTTTCCTTACCAAATTGTACTAAAGACATAGGAAGTCACCACACCTGTACCAAACATATACGTATTAAATGTTAATGTATTATATAAAGTAATAACCAAGAAAAATGCAGTAGTACTGTAACGAAATGTTGAAGGTGAGTTATTGGTTCAGAGATCCGCCAAGGTTTATTACGTATTGAGTCACGAGGGAGATTTGAGCCTTGTAAGTTGCGGACACAAACACGAGGGAGGGGGAGCAGACAGACACAGAGACAGACACACAGACAGACACACACAGACACACACACACACACACACAGTGAAGAGGCGGGGCCAGGAGCTATGTCTCGACCCCTGCAACCACAACTAGGTGAGTACAACTAGGTGAGTACACAGACACACACAGACACACACAGACAGACAGACACACACACACACAGACAGACACACACAGACACAGACAGACAGACACAGACAGACACAGACAGACAGACACACACACAGACACAGACAGACAGACACACAGACACACACACACATAGTTACGTACGCCCTGCAGGAAGATGCTTTTTACCGAATATACATTTTTAATGGAACCTAAAGCATTCCAAAGTAAGTTTTTAATCTTGTTGAGAATTTCGCCAACATTTTCTGCGATGAGTTTTTCGATGGGGTTACCTCTTATTTTATTTCCTGCCTAACAGGTATAAGCATATATGGGCACGATTATGATTCTCCAAAGCCTCGGATAAGTTAAGAGAAAAAAAAGCTAATGTTACGCTGTGTTACGCTTTTGACTGCGTAATGTAAATAAAAGTCCTGGTTCCTAAAGGTAAACGACCTGCCTGGTCTAAGAGCATTTATATTTAAAATAGAAAAAGAAACCACTCTAGGGCCAGCTTGTGCCTTCACATTAAATGTGGAGACAATATTATATTTATTGTAAGGAAAGACAAAAGCTCACCTATACAAATATATATATAAACTTAAATATACAGCATACAACCTGCTCTATATACAAAATCACACATTACAACTTTACTCACTCACATTAGCTCACTAGTACACTGCTACCAGTGAAAAACATATATATTCATAAACAGAGAGGCTCCATGACATCCCTCCCAGCAATACTGTACATGAGTACTCTCCCCAAAACTTAAAACAGGCCTCTGCACACTAGGGCCTTACAGGTGAACATGAGAGCACCAAAAACCAATAAAATAACCTATGGTATAAACTTACAAAAATCACCAGTCCTGCATACATCAAACTGTGACGTCTTAGGACATCTTGCTCCAGCTTCTGCGCTCCAAGTACTGACTCAAAACACCTCACTCTCGTCACCTGGGCACTGTGACTGACCAGGAATAATACTCGTCTGGTTTCATAACAAATCCTGAAAACTGGCATTATATTGGAGCGGATTTTTTTATACAATATTCACCAATATACAATATACAATATTCACCAATATGAAAGAATATTTGACATGCAGAATGAAATATCCTTATATACAAGACTCGCTCCATGTGTTCTAACATCGTCATCAATCATCCATTCTATAGCTAGTCACCGAGAAGGTCCTCTTCTGAACACTTCACGATTGTTGTATTTTATACGAAAGCCCCAAATGTTACAACTTCAAGCTGTAGTGAAATGATTTACCAAAAGCTGTGGTTATTTTTTAAGTTTAATGGGTTGAAATTTGGGGCTATATAAGATAGTGTTCTAGTGTGTGTGGTTATACACGCACAGTTTTTAAATCTAGGATTTCTAAGCAAACTGTTGTAGTCTAGCAGCAACAGTATTCCTTTTTTTGCTACACTAACATGTATTATTTAATAACGAGTCTGCTTACTCCTGTCTCCACTCTTCAGATTTCTTTAAACTCCTTTACTAGTCACCAACAACCTGATGGATCATAGACAGTGTCCTGATTACCGGACGGAGGAATGAGCTTCCACAACCACCTGAGCACAATGACCCACTAGGATTTAGCGTTTTATGAAATGCAATACAATTTAAACTCATTTGCCAGATAATCTCTGATCTTAACTCAAATCACTTTGTCACTTAACACCAATGAGTTTAGCACCAGCACCACAAATCGGGTCATCTGTATACAACGAACAATTTCAGTGAATTTACGTAACTAGTATGCTAATAATATCCAGTGCTCTACTTAATTCACGGAAAAAAAGACAAGTGTAGAGCAAGCTATTGTTTGAGCAACATTTTCTTCAATGGAAAACTTTATCAAGTCTTAGATTGACTTGGTAAAGTTCAACAGAGAACACGACATCCTAATGAAAGCTGCTGGATACAGCTGGATACAGCTGCTGCTGTATCCAGCTTAGTCCGCATGATGAGCTGTCAAGTCGCCATGTCACGTCTAGCGCAGTGAATCTTCCGGTTTAATATCTTCACAAGGCGAATGTGTGGACAAGCTGCTTCTGGAGCTCGTCGGATGCAAGATTTACGAGGTGAACTCCGTCGCCTCAACAGAGATTCCTTGATGCCAGTGAAGGGCTCTTGATATAATGAGTTTGAGCCGCCCTCCCCTTCCTTAGATTAAATCTCATTACCTTAACCCCTGTGGTTTAGCGCTTCTATTTGATTATAATAATAATAATAATCTCATTACCTTACCCACAGGCACTGTATTACTTTTATGGGTTTAGTGTTTCCTAACAAATACGAAAAATAATAGGCAAGCTATTTGAAATGCACCCAAGCCCATGGCTCTTTTAATATTAACTTCAGCTGACAGAAGCGATGAAAGTGGTTGTTTGAATCGTGAGGTTCAGTTTTGGTTCATTAGACGAGAATTAATTTCGGTTTAATATAATATGAATAATTGAGCCGTACGATATTAATTTTAAATATATTAATAAATCAGGGTTTTTCTTTATGCCTGTACACAATCACGTGCCTTATCTTTCTTCTTCAACCCCTCCCTCCCTCTTTTTTATAACCCTTTTCTCTCTTGATTCACACCCTATTACTCTCTTCCTCCTAATCTTCTTTCTTAACGCAGCTCTAAAACATCCAGTGATGTGCCAGTATTGATAAACAGACGCACACTAAGAGTTAAATTTCTGACCAATTAAGAAACTATGAAGAATAATCACTGACCACTTGACAATAACTGGGTTCGCCATGGAACACAAACGTGGCTGCCCACTGGGGAAAAATCTTGTCCTATTATCCAAATATAATCTCGTAATATGACCGATAACAAGCAGAAAAGAAAATGGTTAAAGGATAATATATTCTTCCTAAATCGTCTCTTGACACAGCTCTTCATAAGCTGACGTATATACAATAAGATCACAGTAAACAGGTGATATCACAACACGCAAAACAACCACTGTGAAGAAATAGTAAAATTCCAAGCACTTTCGTGATTTCTTACATTATCAACGACCTTGATATTGTGAGAAATCATGCAGGCTGATGCATATGCACATGTAGGACAAATATTGAATACCTGGGTATTTGAAATATATCCCTTTATTTTTGCATCAGTGAGCTTGGAGTTCACACACACGTTAGTTTTTTTTTATGGTTTAAATATTTATTGAAAATTTAGTAATTGTTCTTCACTATATAGAACTGAAGAAGCCACTGGCTGGCGATACGTTTCCTTAATAAAGATTCCCAAAATGTTGCAAAAGAGTCTAATTCTTAAAAGTAGTTTTTTTAAGCCATTTAAATCGATTGTTGGACAAACTCTTAGAGAATATATAACAAATATAAATATTAGGTGTTGCAGTTTTCTCCACATAGTCCTCGCTAACTATACTTGGTTTGTAAGATCTGTGTAAAAAAAACACTATTGAACTTCTAAACACGCAACTGTTTGCACACATAAAATATAATATTCTCGTAATTTTCTGCACAGTGCTAAAAATGTGACTACAATTTGACTAATGCTCAGTATAATGCAAAAGCAATCCTCACTTCCGTTTCCCAGTTATTCCATTGAGATAAAATTCAAAACTAAAAAAAAGAAATATACCGACTTCACAGTTGATATTTCGAGATATCCTGCATTTGGGGAAAAAAAATGGCGGACCTCCATTAGTAGGAACGTAGTGGTTGAAGGCATTGAATACATTTTGAACTTTATATTGCATTACAGCTGCACATGTAGGTAGCAGATATATGCATGTGTGTGTGTGTGTGTGTGTGTATAATGTCGTACCGAATAAGTCGTATTTAATCAATAAAAACACTGCGACTAGCCGGGGAATCGAACCCGTGTTATTTTAGCCTACCTCATGTTGAGTGAAAATTCCATGACGCTCTAACCCACGGGCCCATACAATCCTACAAAAATCACGCACCCAGGAGAGCTAGGTGTTGTGCCGTGATCCGAGGACACATGGTGGTTATCCCGGCCAGTCGCAGTGTTGTATTGTAAATACCACTCGTTCGTGGTTACAATACGATATATATATATATATATATATATATATATATATATATATATATATATATTTATATTATATATATATATATATAATATATATATATATATTATATATATATATATATATATATATAAGTGTTAGTCGTGCCGAATAGGTAAACCCTAATTAGCAGAACTCGTTTAATTAAGTCATCTAGATTCTTTATGTTTAAGATATATTTTTTTATTTATGTTAATATAAAAATTAATAATTTTGTACCAAAAGAACCTTAGAAAACTTACCTAACCTTATTATAACAAGCGAAATTTAATTTAGACTAATCCAACTAAATATATTTTAGATAAGTTTACAATAATTCAATAAAAACAAGGAAATATATTTTTTCGTTAGGTTCGTTTGTCTTATTCATCAAGAAGAGCGTTGCTATTTAAGCCAAAATCGCAAGTTTTGCCTATCCGGCACGACATTAACGAACCGGCCGTATCCCACCGAGGCAGGGTGACCTTTAAAGAAAAAGGAAAGTTTCTCTTTTTAAATTTATAAATGAATACAGGGGAAGGGGTTATTAGCCCTTGCTCCCGGCACTTTAGTTGCCTCCTACGATACGCATGGCTTACGGAGGAAGAATTCTCTTCCACTTCTTCAGAGAGATAGGGAAATAAACAAGAACTATTAAGAAACTAGAAGAAAACCCAGAGGGGTATGTATATATATGCGTGAACATGCAGGTAAAGCTAAGTAGAAGCAAAAACTGCTATCAGCGTGATCTAAAAACACAACACTAGAATGCTCAGCTATACATTTTACAGGCTATATTTATATATATATATATATATATATATATATATATATATATATATATATATATATATATATATATATATATATATATATATTTATATATATATATATATATATATATATATATATATATATATATATCTTTCGTCTGTCAGTGGCATATTTGACCGTGCAAGAGGTCAATGATACTGAAAAAATGCTATTTATGCAAAGGAAAGATTTTCAAACGGCAAATGATCCTATGTTGCAATTTAAAAAAAATATTGGACTCCTGTTAATCCAGGTGTAAAATTTGGACCCCTGTTAATCCAGGTGTAAAATCTGGACCCCTGTTAATCCAGGTGTAAAATTTGGACCCTGTTAATCCAGGTGTAAAATTTGGACCCTGTTAATCCAGGTGTAAAATTTGGACCCCTGTTAATCCAGGTGTAAAATTTGGACCCTTGTTAATCCAGGTGTAAAATTTGGACCCCTGTTAATCCAGGTGTAAAATTTGGACTCCTGTTAATCCAGGAGTAAATTTTGGACTCCTGTTAATCCAGGTGTAAAATCATACATAAAAAGATGTAGAATGCTATATGCAATTATTCAGTTAAATAATACGTTAACAAAAACGAGATATTGCTTGATTATAAAGGGAAGAATTTTTTTTATAAGGTATTGAACGCTATAATTCTTAGGAATACACTGCAATGTAGGTTAGCAGCACACTGCGGATGTTCTTCAGAACAGTATGTGACTATCATACTGTACAAGAGTAAGGGTAGCAGCACACTGCGGATGTTCCCAATTTTGTTAAATTAACACAAATCCAGCCCAAAAGGGTAACTTTATTGAGGAAACGTTTCGCCAGCCACAAAGGTGTCTTTTCATTCGATCCAATGCAAAATGCAAGGTCATTAAATCAGGTTGAGTTAAAGAAATAGTTTCGGCAATGCATATTTCAGTCAAATTTATTAATTTTGTTTATATATATTACTAATTAGTCAACATTAAGACATACTAATATTTTAGATTATTAGCTAATTATTTATTACTTTATTGCTGATATTATTACTATTAATACTTTTTAAATAAATGAAATTTTTTTAAATAAATATATTATTCATTGTTATTTATTATTAAAATTATTTTTAATTATTATTATAATTATTTTTAATTATGTATTAAATAATTTATTACTATTTTAATTATTATTACTATTAACTAAATTATATTATAAATTACTAATACTATTAGATTATTTTGCTATTGTTAACTGCCAGGGTTTTTCAAAACTTGGTATAACATTATGAATTTGTGGTTTTTTGAATTATGTAATGGATACGTGGTGGTGGTGAGACATTTTAGCTGGATAAATATTTTAAGAAATTACATGGATGGTCGCTGGTTTGGTAGACTGCTAGCATGGAGGTGGTGGTGGTGAGACATGTAGCATGGATGGTGGTGGGAGACTTGTAACATGGAAGGTGGTGGTTGAACATTTTAGTATGGTTGAGGGTCGTTGTAGCATGGATGGTGGTGGTGGTGGTGTCTACTTGCAATATTTTGTTTCCGTAGGAGCCTTTAGGAAGGCACGACTTTATGAAGCTTTTGGAATTCAAAATACATCATGAAATCCATCCAGGAATTTGGGCCAAATCTGTGTAGATACATGCATACAGAATTTATAATCCACCTGTCAAAGCACAACTCGGTCTTCCAGAAATATACATGTCAGGGATAGTCCTCGTATTTGCATGTATAGAAGGAATATGTTAGGCGTGCCTCGACGATGACCTCAAAATATACAGCTGGGAAGGGGTACAGGGATATATTGTTGCTCATAGAGCGACATGGGAAGTCTGAGGAAGGAGAAAGTGTTCCTGGACTGAAAATATGGGGCAGAATGATGGTTTGTTCGCTGGGTACACTTAGTTTGGGTCAATAATGCTACTCACATAAGGGTGTTAATGGTGATAGTCTTGTACACCTTATTCACCAGTGTGCTGGTTCATCCAGTCCCTCATCACCCCAAACACAGCTTAGCTGCATGTACAACTGCTTTTGGCTTTCAACATTACTCTCTACCAGTATTATTGGTTCCTGGCCTCTTGGGCCCTCTCATACTGTCTTGATCTTTTTATGGACTTTGCTTCCACGTCCTCAACTAGCTCGTTTTCTATTTTAAATTTCCATTAAATGTATATTTAAGTCTGTAATTGTTTTAATTATTAACACTCGGGTTCAACAATGTGCTGAACAAAAAAAACTGGTGCTCAAATACTACAACTCCAAACTTGTGTATCATTTTTATTATTATTATTATTATTATTATTATTATTATTATTATTATTATTATTATTATTATTATTATTATTATTATTATTATTATTATTATACAGCGCAGAGACTGAAGTAGCATTTCCAGTCATCTCTGTTGATCATCTGTGATAATTAGCTTTTGGATTCATGCTCTATAATTTAACGCTACATGTCTCCTTCCTTTATTATGGGATTACATATGAGATCTTCCAGATGTCTGGAAATTATCTCGTATCCGCTGACTTTAAGATGTTAACTTCCAGTTCTGCTCTCTCACAGACTGTGGACTGACACTTTTTCAGGTCCCATTGATTTTGATCTATCCAGTTTACTGAACAGTTTCTCACCTCCCCTGTTGTTTGTGTGGTGTCCAGTACTCGTTGGTGAACAGCTCTTTAAGTTATTTAATTCCTCGTTACTATTGCATTTTTTACCTGGTATTTAATTTTCGTTTTTTTCCCTGTGGAATTGCGAAGCAAATTCTGTTCATACTTGGCTTTTGTCGCTGTGTCGTCCTTAAATTATCTCACCTTTGCATATTTGTTTCTGGCTCTTCTGCTCACTTGTTTTTTTTTTCTGTCATCAATGGTTTTTCGATGCCCTTGCACTTATTTCTTTTCATTCCTTTTAGCAGCTTTGGTTGAACCGCAAACACACTCCAATTTCACAATTTGTTTTCCATCTGGGTATGAAGTTCTCTGTCTACCAACAATTTATGGCTAGATATACCATCTCATTTGTTGACTTTCCTTCCAGTTCCTTTTCCCACTGTAATACGTTCAGGAAGGCTCGTATACCTTAAATATTTCAGCTTCTGAAATGTGATTTTTTCCCCTGTGTGTGTGTGCGCGCATGTGCATGACTGTATACAGGTGGGCTTATTGGAGTAAGAGTGACGCATGTATGTGTTTTTGTGTGTACTCATGAGTACCAGGGTATAGTAAATTTATTACGTCAGAGTTTCTCTGATTTTATTATTTAATACATCTTCCTGCGTCATAATATGCCTACCCAGTGTTCCCGAGATCTTGAGCCAGGAAAACCGATACTCTCCTGGTAAACAGGCACCCGACACCGAGAATCCATTTACCCTCGAAGTCGATACACGGAATAATAATTTTTCGTTCCTCCAACGTGACTAGCTGAATTTCTATTACCATGGAAGAATCAGGTAGGCAGCCTTATTTTCTTTGAGTAAGAGTGAGAGTACCTCCTTCACTGACTGGCTTGAGAGTACAGACTCGTTCGCTCAATGATTCTCTGCCTCACTGACTCCATCTTCACATACCCTTGCTTTTTTAACCCTCGCTCTCAAAATTGAAAAGCTTAGGTGGTATATACTGTAGTTTTAACACCGTCTATATATGTTCTTAGACACAAGTTGGTCAAAGGTTTACCAAATTTTGTGAGGTAGTTAATAATGCAAATTTACCTTGATTACTTGAAAGTTGATTGGAAGGAAAAATGCCAACAAGCTGCCAAAGATCTTTTTGTTTACACCTGTTTCTTTTTTTTTTTTTTTACAAGGATAAGACTTCCAGTCTTTGATAAGCTAAGAGCTGTTACATAGCTCAGCTCAGTTAAAAAGCCACTTAAAGTAGAGCAAGCCATTTACACCAGCTATCAGTCTGTTATACCAGTTATTGAACTGTCAGTTATGACAGGAAGTTATAATAAGAGTGAGTTACAACAAAAGTGAGATGCAGTAACAGCAAGATATACCAACAGTGACATGTTATAGCAAGATATAATGAAATAGTTGTGATGGCAGCGAGTTACACTGAGAGCGAGATATAACAGCGAGATGAACCATAATAACTGCAAGTTAAAATAAGTGGAGATATAATAACCACGGGATATAACAGCAGCAAGATATAACAGCGGAATATAATAACAACAGATATAACAACAGCAGGATATAATAACAATGTTATAATGACATCGGATTATAATAGCGGAGAAAAAGTAAGGAATAATAGCAGCGGATATAATAAAAGTTATAATAACCGAGGGATATAATAACAGAGAGCTATGACAGCAGGGTTATAACAGCATTGTGTTGACACAGGCGCGACCCGCGGTGATGTACAGGGGAACCAGAAACACAGCTGGGACAGGCCTGGTCGTTGACTCTGCGATTTCGCCCAGAATTTCCATCCTTATTGCGCCACACGAGCGGCAGACGGCTCTTGTATATCACTGTAATGGTTGGAGGTGCACGCGCACTTTCCTGGGACTTCGTGTTGGGAGATACTCGTATATATGCTTACGTACATTCTTGAGTAATGTATGCATGGAACACACACACACACACACACACACACACACAGGATCCATGCATAACTTTAAGAAGAGGTACGATAAGGCTCTTGGAGCAGGGAGAGAATGGACCTAGTAGCGACTAGTGAAGAGGCGGGTCCAGGAGCTGTGAATCGACCACTGCAACCACAAATAGGTGAGTATACACACAAAACACACACACACACACACACACACACACACACACACACACACACACGCACGCACGCACACATACATTCTCAAGAAAAACTATGGAAAAGTCTTAAGATTATATATATATATATATATATATAATTGTTTTTGAAGAGGGGCTCCTTGGAGCTCCGAATGATTCAGCGTCCATTACCTGAAGATTCCTCAAGTACTTTTTATCTCGCTTCAATAGAACAGAAGTGTGGGATCAGTAATGCAATCACTCGGTGCAAAGTGCAGTTTGTAAGAGAGATAGTGAAAAGGGGTTTAGTGGTGAGTGTGTTGCAAAATTGATGTTATTCTCAGCATGAGCTGACACACTGAGGGTGTTGTCAACGTGACAAGAAACTATGGTTGTGTTTCTAACGTGACAGAAGACGGGTTGTTTTTAACATGAAAGGAGACCGAAAACTGTGATGGTATTTTTATTGTGACAGAGGAAAAATTCAGCACTGCACATAAATTAGTGCTCAGAAATTTTCAGGATTGTAGAATATTTTCCAGGTATATTTTGTATTTTTTTTTTCAACTGAAGGTACTGAACTGACCACCTCGCTTTTCCCGTGTGCTTGACATATTGACTTAAACAGTGATGTGCCTGCCTGCCTGCCTGCCTGCCTGCCTGCCTGCCTGCCTTTAATACCATTCAAACGCTTGCAGTTTCCAAACTCTGAAGATCAGCCAGGGAATAACTAGTGTCATTCCGAAGAAAAAATTCTTGTAAACACGAGTGAGAGAGAGAGAGAGAGAGAGAGAGAGAGAGAGAGAGAGAGAGAGAGACTGACTGACTGACTGATTTGTAACGTTCGCTAATTTTTTTTATCCAAATGGAGAAGTTTCATTGGCTTCTTGGCTTTTCAAAATGAGGTGGCTTGTTAAGGGTTCTTGATGCAAGGAATTGGTGCTCTCTCTCTTCGGATCAAACCTGAATGCCTCCCATTATCCAGGAATTGTAGTGCTTACCCATTAATATAATAATTTGATACCGCAATTGGAATGTCAGCATTAAAAAACATTTATGGGCTCCCGAGTGCTAAAAACATGGTATATATAGGAATTTAGGTCGCTAGATGAATAGATAAAAATTAAATCCCAAATATTATGTTAATTGATGACTACATTTGTGTGGTGCATATAAACCACAATCATTAATATCATAAGATTAATTATGCGTCAGGAGAGAGAATATCCACACTGATATAAACAATTATTTTTACCTCCCTTTTCCTGGTCCTCTGATATCCATGGTATCCATTCCTATGAAATTTCCTCTGGCCGAAAAACCTCTTTCGAAACGCAATTTTCACTGGCATTTTTATGCGTTTTATGATCCGTGCATACTGCATATTACAGTTGAATCTTGAAATTTGTGTGTGTGTTTTCATGGGCAGTGTGAATCCTTTAGTGCAGTGTTCTGCATTTTTTTTCCCACGGCTCTGTGAAATAATATCAAATACCCTCGCTACTCTGTCCCGGTGTTCAGTGTTTAAAAAAAAAAAATTCGGGTGGAATTTAAAACAAAATAATAAGTTTCCTATTTTAAACGTTTCGACTCCATAGTCATGTCATATTGCATTAAATCAGGAAAATTTATTCTAATAGCTAAATATATAAAAAAATAGTAATTTTCTGATGTAATCCGCTGGATTGTGTTTTTTAGACGAAGATGTGAGCGATAACCGCGTATTTCTTGATTCTTCTGATACCAAAACGATCCATTCTTAAGTTTGAATGGGATGAATATATTCTGGCTAATGTGATGGCAATATACGACCCCGCAGAATCAACACTGCTAAGTGACTTCCTGCTCCACTCTCACACATCTCAAGGTCTGGACACAGGTCGTGCCAGACTGTGAGCGACTGAAGAGGAAACACTAAGGTATTTCTTGTTGCCAGGTATTATTTTCAACCTAAAAAAATATGGTTGAGTAAATAACGATGAAAATACATAAATGGCACTAATTATTATAATATTAAATGACAATTATGAATATAATGCTTAGTTACGAATAATTATCGTAAAGATTCTAATTGCAGTGACGCACTTTATTATTACAAAGTTTTACGCACGGGGAGCGTTTTAATGAATTTAGGATTCAGTTTATTACAAGGCTGTGGGAACTTAGCCATTTTGTTCAGGTTTTTGAGACTCAAAATTTCATAAATTTAAAAAGTTAGCCGGAAGAGAAGGCATGTTGGGACATTATCTCAGTCGCATTTTGTGTGTACGAGTCGTAGCCGCCGGTGAGGCCAGTAGTGACATTGGCTGTGGTGCCTGTGGGACTTAGATCTCATACGTTACAGCAGGAGATAGGCCAGATTTTCATATTTAATTTACCTGTGAAACTAAGGCTAAATATGGTTTCTGTAACATTTTGTTTAATTCCCTACTTGTAGGCTTTTGTGATACTTTTGAGTGTAGACCCTGGTAAGTGGTCGTAGGTTCTCACATTAGGTTGTCTCGCTTGTATCAGATGTGCGTGGAGCCTTGTGCGTCTTATTATTTATGGTTCTTGGCCTTTATGTCGTTAAGATTTTTTCACGTGTGCGGAGGCACCAGCATGCAAGCTGTAATCTCTGAGCCCTGGTGTTCGTGTTGAAACATGCCTCTTATACCCTGGGATTCAAGGTAAGCCTCTGACACACTTGTGTATTGACACTACACAGATGTGTACTGCTTAATATGGAACCTTTTCTTCTGTGTTAGCTGGCTGGATGATGTGTACACCTTCCCACGTCTCCGTAGAGTTATTTAATCCTTGGACTAAAATTACTTCTGTCTTAGCTCCTCCCTTAGGTGTTATGTATGTAGACAGGTGGATATATGACTGCTACAAATTTAACGTGTTTCTTAGTACTGGGAGACTGTCCTGAGGTGAAAGATAAATTGGTTTATATTTCATGTGGAGTGCTTAACCACATCTGTCCTAGACAGTTGTGGTTTAACAATCATCCATTAGGATTATTACAAGGGATGGAAATAGAGTTTAACTATAAAACTCCCGACATATAAAATACCCTGATTTTTCCGTAAACAACTAATTTTTCTTTACAATTTAATTCACGTTGTAATTTGTTTTGTATGCAAACTAGAAAAATGCTTAAAAAGATTGACTGATTGCAATGTTGATCTCAACGCTGAGAATAATTTCCAATTGGGAGATTAACTGAACTGAAGATCTGCTGGCTGCAAGCATAGTGATATGTTATTATTTAAATCTAGTGGATATGCATTCTCTACTGTGGGTGAATCCTATACCGGGAAGGATGAATACTTTGGTCAGGAGAACTTCCTATTTTTTGTTGCCGTCTTGAGCATGTGTTTCTTATCGTCTGTTTTCTTGTTGAAGGAGTTATGAATACTAAATTATTGGTAAGACATAAAATAGCAACAATCAATATACGAGTGTAACGAAAATTGTGCGGTAGAACTAGCCTATGCAGTAGTGTTTTTGTAGTATTTAAAATTTATGATTAGCCTTAGGAATGTAAGTTACCATAGCTTATACGTATGTATGTAACTTTCCATGAGCCATAAGCATGTAAGAAGTAAAGGGAATATGAAAAAAAAAAAAAAAAACATTGAAACTATCAAAACATACGCAAATTATCTACTCGATTACAGTTGCCAACACTGAGAATATGCGCAGTGTGAACATCTAATGCACAGCACATGTTTCTGCTGCACAGCCGTGCAAATTTGTACATTACAAAGAACAATGGTATATACATCCACTATTTTTAATGGAGAAATGTCTGCTCAGTTCCCTCCTAACAAACTAGTTCCCAAATGCTGTTGAGTTTAATCCTAATACCAGGCCTGGAAGGGGTCAGGGGATTAACACATCTTTGGATGTCAAATCTCATCAAAAGAGAGTGAGCAGGTGGAAGACCTTTTGTAAGTAAGATTAACAGCGAACAATTTATATTGAAGAGGATTTTAAATGAGATAACCCTCTTAGAGCGACAAATGAGAGAGGAAAGGCGCTTCCAGCTCTACGCGCTCTCTTGTTTGACATGATACATGGTTCTGTATGGCCGTATGATTGCAGCAACATCTTATCCCCGGGCTTTAAGGAATTAAAAGTATACATAAATACACTTACTAGTTCTCCTATATCAAGAAATGGTAAGGATATAAGGGCCCTTACCATTCATTCAGCCTCACGGAGGGGAATGGTGTATAAATGTATTTTGTTCCACGTCCATCTATCTAGATTACTTTAAAAATTTAGCGTTCACGAATCGCAAAACTGAAGTGCAGAAATACCCGAGTTGTGTGACAGTTGCACTCGCAACTACAAATGTCTCTTCTAGCACATACCTGCGGGATCATAAATGGGGCTGATAACATTCTGTCAAATCTAAGATATTATTATTTAAATATTTTAATGTATTATTTCTATAACATAAAATGAGGTGTGGACTGTTATTTGAATGAAAAGGTAAGGGGTGAAAAACTGAATACACTTGTAGGAAATAAATGGTAGCCCACTCAGTTACATGAGCAATAAACACGATATATCACAAAAGGGCCTTTGTTGTGAAGAGACCTTTGCAGTGTCCCTCTCTAGGGACAAGGAATTTTTGATCTGAAATTGGGGGCTGCCTAAAACTGACAGACACACTGGCGCAGTGTCACTATCCATTATTCGTACCATAAAATACAATGACTACACTGACTCCCATTTACTGTGTGTACGCGTATATACTGTACATACATTCATACTGCATTTCTGTGTTCTGTAATTCACAATATTCATATAAGATAGAAGATCGATCGCATAACCATGAATTCCGGCAGATACGGACACTTACAGGACCGAAATGTTCCCTCAGACACTTGGAGATCCTCTTAGCCAAGGAAGCTTGAGGTAGACACTTACTATTCTTAATTATATAACATAAATAGTTTCTAATAACACTTCAAAGTTATTATCTTATTAAGTTAAATTGTAATCTTCATATTAAAACCGAGATTATATTTAAATATTTTCCATAGATGCTTAAAATAAATTAGCATATGCCTAACTGGTTCCTGGGTTATAAATGAAGAGAATTGTTTCAATTCGGTACAGTTAGTAATGTACTGTCCCTCAATTATTAATCTACATCTGACTTAAACCTAAATATACTACATTGTAAACAAAATCAATATTAAAATAAATTTTTCAGCAAAGCGTTTTAGCAATATTGACCATGAACAACGGATATTTAGAGCCAAATAAAGTCAGTCTCACAGACAACCTCCCCAAGGACAACCTCTAGGACAACTCCCACAAGGATATAGACTCCCACAAGGACAACCTCCCACAAGGACAACCTCCCACAAGGACAACCTCCCACAAGGACAACCTTCCATTATTACATTATACGAGGCCAGATATCAAAAGAGTGCAAGGTAAATAATCATGACGGCGAAAATATATTCTAGACACCAAAGCACTCGGGTATCGAGATGCAATACATGATACAAACATATTTCAAAGAGAATTACCAGATATTGTTGCAAGATATATAGCAAATACTTGTTGATGAATAAAATAAAGGCCCAAATTCCACCTCTTTTCCGTCGACACCTCGCTTGTTTCTCTCACTTCTGTGGATGATAATATTATATATATATATATATATATATATATATATATATATATTCGTAGCGATTATAAAATGATCAATTACATAATTATCAAAATTAATCTTACAATATTTTCTTATAGATTAATAGATATATTATATCATTTTGTTGATGTAGAATTTATAATTTTATACAAGAAATTTGAAAACTACCAACCTTATTACAACACGCAATTTAATTTAGCCTCCAATAAATATATTTTGATACGTAACATTAATTTAATAAAACAAACACAATGAAATATATTGTTTCGTTATGTTCAGAATGATTTTGGAATTAGTTGCATAACAAATTTTCATTTATATGAAGTAGCGTTGATTTAAGAAAATCAAGTTTACTAATCACATATATATATATATATATATATATATATATATTATATATATATATTATATATATATTATTATATATATATATATATATATATATATATATATATATATATATATATAGTTTATAATACATATATAATATATATATATATATATATATATATATATATATATATATATATATATATATATATATATATATATATATTTTATATATATGGATGGGAAGATACCAATTTTTCCTGTATTTTTTGTTTTACAATTATTGTGGCGTACTCAGAGTGTGTTGTACTTTATATGACGTTCGTCCAGCGAACTGGCAATTCCTAGTATAGCAGTTGTGGGGCCCCACTGCTGTATTTATTGCCTAGTTCAATCCACCAATCAAATGAGAACACGCTTCCCTAGCCAATGAGACACCATACATGTCTGCCTAACTGGGGAGGCAGACTTTCGCATCTCTGGTAGAATCCACTAGTTGCTTTGAGCGGCTCTTGGCTGCCTCATTGTTATACTGGTAATAACAAAGATGGTCTGTGGAACTTGACATATGAAGGAAATTTTTTTCTCAGCTTTGGAAAGTTTCCATAACAACAATTAATATCTCTTCTGGGGGCTAACTGCAAATAGCTACATCTTGATTTAAGGAACTGGATATCCTCTAGTCTTGCATCAGATCCTATATTCCTCAGGCACTTTTTGCCCCTTGCTTAAAAGAATCAAACCGTGATGTATTCTTTGAAAGAAAATACCAAAGTCGCATAGCTGTTTAGAGAAAACATTCAATGAAAAAAACCAGTCATTTTTAATTGTCAATGTCTTGTTGCAGTGCGTAAGTGGTTAATGTGCAGTTATGCAACTCGATAAACACAGAGGAAGTGCGGAAGACTTCGCTCTACCTAATTATAACTTCACAGATAAGCTGTTCATGGAAACTAACTCGCAACACAATTTTTTAGTCTTTATAGCGCACCGCGGGTCTTAAATACTGCGTTACAGGCTTTTCCCCCCATTTTACGTCGGTGGGAATCTACGTATGGTATTACTGGCAAGTTAAACCCTCCCGTATTTTCTCAACCTTCGTAACATTTTTGGGCTTTGCTCTTCAGTCTGACGTATTTAAGTAGTTGGGGAATTTTATGTCGGTTATTTCAGGTGCATCAGCTAATAGCAGGAGAGGAGAGAGACGGGCTGTAGTCGCAACGGAAATATTATAATTTAAGTGCGAACGCTAAGCCCATAGGGGTCAGAAAGCGCCTGAAAATTGGGAGATAATCAGGTACCACGAATACAAGAAAGAAGCGATTGGAAATAATAGAAAATATAGCGCAAGTGATTGAAATAGTCATGGCTGATCATGTTTGTGTGTGTGGGGGGGGGAAGCAGGGGATGGTGCTTTATAATATACTATTTGGGGCGATGTTATAATTGCACAGTAAGTGGGGGGTTATATATACAGTGTGGAGGGTTATCTTGAGTTTTGGGAAGGTTGTAGCCAGTGTGGTGAGTCAACTTTATGCATGGTGTGGAGAGTTATCTTTAAAGTGTTAAGAAAGATATCTGATTAATGTGGTGTGAGGATGATCAACAGTTGAATGTATGTAGAGACAAAATCTGCTACATCTTGATAACTGAGCCCCACTAGGACTCCTGAATCAGCCAGCTGTACAGAATAGTTCCAAAACAATTATTTCTATGAAAAAATTCTCTGTAGAATGAAAATTGGGCTTAGGCACTTCATGTGTTATTCCCTGCTTGCGATTGTTCCTGCTCCTCTCGGAAATAGGTGACCACAATTAGGTAACGTGTCTGTTAGAAATTAGTGGATAGAGGATTAAGTGTTCACTTCATCATACTATGACTGGCCCACGTGGTTTCAGCACAAAAAAAATATATAAAAAATCTTCCACCCCTCTTTGGCTCGTGGCATCACGCTTACGCTTGTTCATAGCTTACTGGTGCCCACGTAATTCTGGTAACGCAGTATCCGTTATGTCCTTCTAAAATCTCTAAGGTATCTGTCCGACCTTTGGCAACTTTAAGGTGAATCTTTATAGCGTTATATCGTTTATGAGATTTTTAAATGCGGCGCATTTTTCTAACCTACAAGGAAAGAAAGTAATATTAATATATCGGACTGTGGTTAATTTCTCGAAGGGATTTTAATTTGTATTGAAATGAGTGCTGGTGATTTTTCCCTGGTGCAGAGCGCTGAAGGCCGTCGGGGCTCAATGCTCTTAAAGTCCAAAATTTTTTTCTCCCTCCCTACCCTGGCTGGAGGGATGGAAGGAAATGGGGGTCAGTAAGGTAAGTGTTTGGTCTGCTCTACGAGCACCTCCTCACTTGGCTGACGACCCCCAGGCACAGACTCCCCTGATGAAATTACTCTCTCGCTCTCCCGGCCCTAATGGCCGTTATTTTACTCTTTTTCTCCTCTCTTCTCTGTTCGTTCTCTCTTTTCCTCATCCTCTTTTTTTCAGTTTTCCCTTCCTCCTCTTTAACTCACTACTAATTTTCCATCTTTCACTTCTCTACTTTTCTTCTTCTCTTCCCCTTTTTCCCCTTCTTTCCTTCTTTTCCTCTTCTCTCTTTCCGCTCTGATCTCATCTCATGTTATTGACATGAAGATTTTCTTTCGTCATTTTTATTATTCATCCTCAAGATATAAAAACTAACCTGTATATCAGAGATTTTTCAATATTATTCATTATTTTTTTTTTGGTTTGGAGGTTAGCGTAATTTGTTCGTCTCCCTGAATAGTGTTAAGTGCAAGATTCCCCGTTCTCAGATTATTGATATTTTGTTATTGTAATTCTCTCTCTCTCTCTCTCTCTCTCTCTCTCTCTCTCTCTCTCTCTCTCTCTCTCTCTCTCTCTCTCCCAAACTTCTCTCGTTCTTCTCAAAACAAATAACTATTTTATAGTGGAGATCCATTACTCTCGTTGAGAAATATTTCAACTCTAGCAAAAAAAAAAAGGTTTCAGTAAACAAAACGTGTCGACCGTAAGAAAACGTTTCGACTCGCTTTAGAACTTTTCATCCTCCAAAACAATAGTGCATCTATGGGGAAACCCTTAACTCGTATGGGTCTTACAGCGCCCTGAAAATGGAAGGTAATTAGGTTTGAGCCAAGAAAGGAAACGGTATCTCTGATTCTCTGCCTGAAGAACCCTGGAAAGGCACCAGGGCGACTCTTATGAAAGATCGACTCTGTGAGCTCGACATATTATTTTCTCTCTCTCTCTCTCTCTCTCTCTCTCTCTCTCTCTCTCTCTCTCTCTATGTATCTATCTATCTCTCTCTCTATCTATCTATCTATCTCTCTCTTTCTCTCTTTTTCTCTCTTTTTCTCTCTCTCTCTTTCTCTCTCTATCTCGCTCTCTCTCTCTCTCACACACACACACACACACACACACGAGACCCACTAACGCACCCACCTACCTCTACAGAAGAGCGAAACGTTGTCCCAGTATCAGCTTGTGCAACCTGAATCTTTTCCTCGCTATATTAAACCTAAAAAAAAAACCAGTTTGGATATAGGCACGATTATTATTACTGCAATCAAAAGAAGCGCTAAACCACAAGGGTCATACAGCGCAGCACGATAAAAGGATTTAATACTTTCGACTCCATTTAGGTGAAGTTCTGTAGTTAGTGTAATTTCCAGCCTAACGTGTTGACTCGATTCTCTGCTGCCTCCTGACATGTTAAACAGAGATCCGAGTGGGTTAAATTAATCTATACATGCTGCACCGGGAGTTACAAACGTGTTAAATTAGTCATTGCATGTTGCATTAACATCCGAGCAGGGTAAATTTATCTCTATCTACTACACACAGATATTCAAACATGAAGTCTTGACTTGCTTCTCCAATTTAGCTAAGCAGGTTAAATAATTTTCAGCTAATATTTTGACACTATGCATTCAACCACTCGTTAAAAAAAATCAATTTATATTCGACATTCATTTCTTGTGTATAAAACTAATATACATTCTGTGACTGAGAAGTGTTACATATGAGAGCTCTAATATGTAGGAAGGAATTTTGAATGAGAATGTTGAAGACAATTTATTCGGCACTCGACTACTGCTGGCAGAGCCACGTGTCCGGATAAGTAGCTGACTGCAGAGGTAAAGTGTATATTCCTTGCCTCTGCGTTCTCAAAGAGAGAGAGAGAGAGAGAGAGAGAGAGAGAGAGAGAGAGAGAGAGAGAGAGAGAGAGAGAGAGAGAAAGTTTCTTCCAGTGTTCCGAAAAATAGATATTCCTTGTTTTCCAGCAACCCGGAGAAAGCTGTCGTTATCCAGGAGTGACGAGAAGGACTGGATGTTGTGGTTATGAGGAGGTGGAGGAGGATGAGAAAACTCTCTCTCTCTCTCTCTCTCTCTCTCTCTCTCTCTCTCTCTCTCTCTCTCTCGTGTTTGAGGAGAGGAGAGGGAGAACTTGTAGTCAGATGAGATGATCTGATCTCTTTGAGGAATGTAGGGAGAGAGTGGATAGAGAAGATGGAGTGGTTGAATCGTGGAGAATGAGGAGGAGAATGATAAGAGGAAGATGGATGGGGGGCAGAAAAATGGAAGGGGGAGTTTAAATCCATAAAGCACCGCTGGATGAAGAGTCCCTGGAGGGCCCAGACACTCTTTGCTTGGATCGTTCCCTAGCACCAAAAACCCTGGATTAAAATCACGTTCTCGCTCTTTGCTTGCATTTTCTCCTACCTCAGTTTCTTAATTCTCTGTTTTTTATGCTGCTCGTTTTCTTATTCTTTTCGCTTTCTGCTTCTCTTTTTTCTCTCTTTCTTTGCTTTCTTTTCTATTCTTTCCCCTCTTTCTTTTTTCCTCTCTCCTCTTTTACTCTCCCCTCTTTCTCCTCCCTCTCTCTCTCCCCTTTCTCGTCTGAGTTTTCCCCACATCTGTCTGAAGGTTACTGATTTTTCAGTCACATATGTCTGAAGGTATTGATGACAATAATTTATGCTGTCTATTTTGAGTTCAGCTGGAAAGTAACATTCACACATGAATAACTCCCTAACAAGGTTTTGACAGAGACGGCAGGTGTTTAAACACCACCATCAAACACAAGGTAACAGGAGTGTCACTGCAGTGTAAACATTTCAAGATGGCTTGAACAAGTGCAAGAAATGGAAACTTGTATTTACGAGGATTTCCTGGACTGTTTTTTTTTTAGATATAAATAGTAATGTTACTTAAGCAGTAACGTCGCAAAGTACAGTCTGTCACCAGGAGACCCAGACAGGAATACCAGGATCATTGCAGGGCATCCATTAAGGAAATATTAAATTTATGGGGATTATAATAAAAGAAATAGACTTACAATGTGAAGGTCCTTGGAGTAGTTTTGATAAGTCTACAGGGTGACCCAAAAGTCTGGACGCGTAGGAAATATTACTAATATTCTGTTTCTTTTCCCGCTGTTACCGGAGTTACTGCATCGTGTTCATGTGAATCTTGCAAAGTGAGTTGAACTTTGCATCGCTAATCGTGGACAACATAGAGAAGATATTATTCATTAAAATTACTGTATAATTATTGCAAAAATACAATTTTGCCTGTGTCCAGACTTTTGGGTCACCCTGTAGAAATAAACACCATAGGAAGGAAACTTTCTCACGTTCCTCTAACATAAACCTCGACCTTTCAACTTGCACCGTTACCTTGGTGAGGTTCCGATCAGTCCTCTCACAGGCCACTTCGCGTTCTCTGCCCATTCTGTCTGGCACGTTCATCAAGTCTTCCTTGTTACCAACTGTTGTTATCCACCCTTCACCTGATAATGGGATTATATATCATTTATTTTTAGAATGAGTGTGTATTGGATTTACGTTTATGTGCTCATCTGTATTCCTCTACTGTAGTCAGTGATATAAGAGCGTATAGTAATTGACTAGTTGAATTTGCAAATTTTAAACTTCAGGTCTTATTGGATTAAATGGTGTACTTAGTATTAAAAAATATATTGCAGATCAATAGAAATTTGTTCTTTTATCCTTACTTTTTTTTGCAAAGATTCCTGGTTGGGGGAATTCATTGATTTTGATCATAGAAGAAAAATGACACAGACCATTATCCTAAGACGGAGTCTAAAGACACGTGGAGGAGGGTGGGGTAGCCGATGGCCCAGTGGTAGACCACATTACCAGCAATTGCTGGCTTAACCATTCTAGCCTCGGTGGTCTGAGTAACGAGATCTCTGCAGCTCTTGGTTTCTGCCGTCCATGGTCTCGGCCATCTCTGGTCTCAGCCTCCCCTAGTCTCTGCCACTCCTGATCTCTGATACTCCTGGTCACTTCCACTTCTGGTGACTTCACCCCTAATGTCGGCTACCTCTGGTCTCTGCCACTCCAGGTATCTGACAGTCCTGGTCTCTGCCACCCTTGATATCAGCCAATCCAGGTGTCTGCTACCCTTCCTGGAAGACACCAACGGGCGCTCTTCTCCAGGAAATGAATGGCCCAATTTATCATTCTCACCGTCTGAAGCTCAAATTTCTACTTTTCATTCCGCATTTCGCACGTGAGTGGGTTAATGGATCTTCCTCGAGTTTAGAGAGCCATGCATTCTCCTCCAAGCAGCGCTGGAGTCATTCACGCTCTATACAGACGATGAATTATCTTCTGCAACTCGCTAAGGCAATTTCCTGGTGGGTTGGTCAATAAAGCTTCCTCCTGCGAAGCCTTGGAATTTGGGAAAGAAATGGAGGGATTTGCTGGTATATGATTTTTTTTTTATCCTGGGCAGCGATAAGGCTGTAGCCAACCCGTCCCAAGACCAGACGTAATAAACATATCGTTTCCAAGGAATTAGTAAACGGATTCTCCCCAGTTGCATGACATTACACTTGTCTTTATGCAATTAGCGATTAACTTTGTGAACGTAGTATAGTTTGGGTAATATTAATCAAATAATTTAAAGCGGCTATTTTTGTAAAATGCTCACTCTTTCGGAAATTAACGCATGTAAACACCTTAGAAAAAAGATTGCAAGCAACTGAACCAAGACAAAGTGGTCGACTGGAAAAACAAAGGAGCTAGTGAGATGGACTCAAACACCTGTACACCAATACATTCCATATAGTGAAATTCAAATATGATACTTTTATAGCTGAAAACACCAAAAATGACAAATAGATCGTTACTTAACTATGGTTAAGAAACAGACACAAAAATCCATAAGTAGTTACACAACAAAGAGCAGCAATTAACAAGGAACAGGACATGGCAAGGAGCTGCAGCCAAAAAAAAAAAGTCACCACCATTTAAAGGAAAAGCAGCAACAGCAGCTCCATCGCCGCTGACGCCGTCGCCAGAAAGAGAAGTAGCAAGCAGCGGCAGTAGCACATAAAAAACAGAAGCAATATAAACGTCTACACATGGGAAATGCTCACAGTTGCCCATGGCTATGATATTCCCCACATAAATCTCTCTGCAGGAAGTTGCAACCTCGCGGGAAATTTAAATCCGCCTCTGTGAAGTTACTCGAGGTACCTGGATCCCGGTAAGAGCTTGTCGTTGTCAAATGGCTGCATTGTCCACTCGACGTCAAAGTTCCAGAGAACGAAGGTGTGAGAGAAACTTTGGCAACCTAGTGAGAAAAATAAAATTTTGGAACATTTTACGATGCCAGCGAGCGGTGGTATGAAGCAGTTCTTTCGTAGGAAGCACGTGACGTAGCTGTGGGGGGAGGGGAAATAACACATCCGACTCTGCAGGAATTCTGTGATTCGATCTTTAAAGGCAGGAAAGACAGGAAAGGGAAATTAATAACTGTCCTTCTTGGACGTATCCGTGATGAAAATGGAACCAACAAATTCGAAACCACAAGTCAAGAGAATCAGTGTCCGGTCTGTTCTTCACTGCGATACGTATTTGCAGCCAAAGTTTGTTAGATCAAGACATTTCCAGTACAAATCAATGGCTCAGAAAGCAAGTATATCCTGACTCCTTCGTTCAAGAAGACTTGCACAAAATTAAACAAAACTATCGCAGGCGTTCAACACCTGCGCTGCTGCTCTCAACACCTGCGCTGCTGCTCTCAACACCTGCGCTGCTGCTCTCACTGAGGTTCTCCCGAAGATCAAACATTCCCGGAGAACATGAAGACCACGAGTATGAAGTAGGTGTATATAATCATGTAGCATGACTCGCGAAATCGTAATAATTCGACCGCAAACAAACCACGGCATAGAATTTTGCGACTCACTAACCATGGGTTTTAACTCCACCCGATCTATGGTTTATCATAGGTAAACCTTAAACACAGATCATACAGCGCCTAGGATCTTTGTAGCAATCAAAGTCCATTTTTTAATGTTTTACCAAAGTCCAACATTCAACTTTTCTAATTTTTCACTATTCTTTCATTCTTATGTTTTGCTTTTGTTTAAGTTAATTCTGGGTAGGTTGGGTAAGGTAAGGTTGCATAAACCGACGAATAATATTTAACTTGAAAAAGAAAACTCGAAAAAACAGACCATGATACGTCTGGCAACGAGATGTTTGAGGAAAAAATTCAAATAATTTATTAATACACCCACTGTATAGCGTCAATATATCCATTGTATAGCGTCAATATATCCATTGTATAGCGTCAATATATCCTTTGCATAGCGTCAATATATCCTTTGCATAGCGTCAATATATCCTTTGCAAAGCGTAATACACACCTCCCCAGGCATCAATACACCCCTCTCCTAGAATCAGTATACCCCCTTCCCCAGCATCAATACACCCCATCCCCAGCATCAATACACCCCTTCCCCAGCATCAGTACACCTCTTTCCCGGCATCAATACACCCCTTCCCCAGCATCAGTACACCCCTTCCCCGGCATCAATATACCTCTTCCCCAGCATCAATACACTCCTTCCCCAGCATCAATACACTCCTTCCCCAGCATCAATACACTCCTTCCCCAGCATCAATACACTCCTTCCCCAGCATCAATACACTCCTTCCCCAGCATCAATATACCTCTTCCCCAGCATCAATATACCCCTTCCCCAGCATCAATATACCTCTTCCCCAGCATCAGTACACCCCTTCCCCAGCATCAGTACACTCCTTCCCCAGCATCAATATACCTCTTCCCCGCATCAGTACACCCTTCCCCAGCATCAGTACACTCCTTCCCCAGCATCAATATACCTCTTCCCCGCATCAATATACCCTTCCCAGCATCAATATACCTCTTCCCAGCATCAGTACACCTTCCCCAGCATCAGTACACTCCTTCCCAGCATCAATATACCTCTTCCCCAGCATCAATATACCTTCCCCAGCATCAATATACCTCTTCCCCAACATCAGTACACCTTCCCAGCATCAGTACACTCCTTCCCCAGCATCAATATACCTCTTACCCAGCATCAGTACACCCTTCCCCAGCATCAGTACACTCCTTCCCGGCATCAATATACCCCTTCCCCAGCATCAATATACCTCTTCCCCAGCATCAGTACACCCCTTCCCCAGCATCAGTACACTCCTTCCCCAGCATCAATATACCTCTTCCCCAGCATCAATATACCCCTTCCCCAGCATCAATATACCTCTTCCCCAGCATCAGTACACCCCTTCCCAGCATCAGTACACTCCTTCCCCAGCATCAATATACCTCTTCCCCAGCATCAGTACACTCCTTCCCCAGCATCAGTACACCCCTTCCCCATCATCAATATACCTCTTCCCCAGCATCAGTACACCCTCCCCAGCATCAGTACACTCCTTCCCCAGCATCAGTACACCCCTTCCCTAGTATCAATATACCTCTTCCCCAGCATCAATATACCTTTTCCCCAGCATCAGTACACCCCTTCCCCAGCATCAGTACACCCCTTCCCCAGCATCAGTACACTCCTTCCCCAGCATCAATATACCCCTTCCCCACTTCAAGACACTGGAGGCAAACTTTCAGATATGAACTGCAGTGTTCTCTTATTTCCGTCTCAACGGGGTCACTCACCGACTTTCGGTTGTCTTCGTTCCTTATGCAAAATTCTAGTGAATGTCGCTCGTCAATCTCTCGCTCGCACCTTTTATCACTCATTTATTAAATTCCAAAATCTTTTTTTTTCACCTCCACCGTCAGTCACTTGCCCGGGGCTCTTCTCAATCTCAAAACTTCTCAGAAAATCTAATATCTTCTTCTTTATGCCCTCTTAACTTTCCTCTTCCTGCGTCTCAATGAGTTACGCCAGCGAGCGCATATTTTACGCTTTCTTGTGTTATTATCCAGTGTTATAGACTAACAAGATTATCTGCACTTACATGAAATGATAAATATATACTTTGTTTGTTCTGTATCAAATGGGATACAAAAGTGTTTTGCCAGGATATTAAATCACACAAGTGCAGAGCAAAGCTTTCACTGACAATGTTTGGCACTACATACAGCTTTAACAAAGCTTGATCATCATTTTATTAATGGTATACAATACAGGTCAAGCTCTACATAGTAACGATGTGCTTGTAAAAGTTTGTTCAGCATGTGTGTGTGTGTGTGTGTGTGTGTGTGTGTGTGTGTGTGTGGTTTATTTTTCACTATAAATAGCTTTCCAGGATTAGCTCCTTCTTGACCTGTTACATACTGATGTCTCTCGCTATTGAAACACTTTGTATTTAGTAAATAACTCAGCGTTTGCGAACTATATTCGTTTTAAATCTCTTCTTAGCCCATGTGATTTTTTTTTCCTCCGAGTCTTTCTTTGTAGTTTATTAATATTGAGAATTGCATCTGGTCTCTAGTTCTCACAGTGAAGACCAAATTCACTTGTCGAAATACCTGACCATCAGAATCATTTTCCTTAATGAACTACTTTTCAACACCAGACTTAACTCAGTCTCTTTATCCAAATTGTAAAACTATGGGGTCGGGTGGAGTAGGCCTCAGTTTGCAGATAGCATGAGGTAAGATAACTAGGATTTATATATATATATATATATATATATATATATATATATATATATATATATATATATATATATATATATATATATATATATATATATATATATATATATATATATGGAAAAATCAAACAAAAAATGGTATACCTTGAATTTCCCGTCAGATAGATTTTCTTTTTCTCTTGCCTACATTTATGTAACTGTTTTGGCTGCGTCCTCGTGTTTGGAGCTCCAGCTGTCACCGTTGCTGGTGTGGTGCACCCACGGCGGTGCTGGTGGTGCACCCACGGCGGTGCTGGAGCAATGCACCGGGTGCGGACGCTTGCCGCACATTCACGGTAGTGCTGGAATAATACACCAGATGTCGCCTGTCACACATGGTTAGAGCTACAACATACCCACGGTGGTACAGGAACAATACATCAGCTGCTGGTGCCGCTGTAGCCAGTGATACACCAAGGGTGGAGCTGGAACAATGCACCAGCTGCCACCTGCCGCACACCCACGGTGTGGCTGCAACAATCAGGCGGCACACACCTTGCAATAGCTTGTCATGTGATCCACTGGGGAAATCAACTGTTTTGTTACCTGATATGAATACGCAATCTGGACACAGTGCAACGTGAAATTTTTTATCTTCTCTTCTCCCAGCTGAGCGAATCAACACAATAGGAAATACGTGAACTATATGAATGTTTGTGTGTGTGTGAAGCCAAATGCATCATCAGTGATGAGGACCTACTCAAACAGCGATATTTGGAAACTGCAGTGATTTAAACCCCAAACACTGTCACCCAGAACTTTGGCAATTTCATTTTTTCTTAAATTTCGGCCAAATTTATTTTGCCTCAAGACACTGATTAGATTAGAAGTCCCGCCCCTCTTCACCTGACTACCTTCTTTTGATCTTTTTCTTATCTCTATTCTGGATTAAAAGAAAATGATCCCGTCCGAAATGTCTCATCGTTAAATATCCTAGTAATGTATGTATGTGTGTATTATTTACACAATTGCCGGTGTTTGATACCATCTCCTACCCATAGTTATACTGTATTCCCATTAAGCCTTGCGGAACCATGTATATGTGATGGAGAAGACTGGGGTAGCTCAGTTACTGAACAAGACGCTTCGTTTGAGAGAGAATGAATATGCAAGTGCTGCTTGATCCGCCTTGCAACTGGACAACGTACGAGATTGTAGGAGCATGTGAGGGATTCCCATTCAGTCAAGCGCTCTCTCTCACTCCTTTCCTCCCTCCCCTCTCCCCGTTCTACTCATTCCGTTCCTCCCCACTGTAATTAATTACATAGGTTACATGGCGGTGAATTACACTGCAGAGGATGAGTTATTGACGACGTTAATTGTCTGCGGTAGTAGTAATCTGGATAATTGTGTGATATTGAAAGTTGGGTTATTTTCCCTTAATTGCATTTGTGGTGATTTAGTCAACTCTGTTAGCTGAGTGGTTAGAGCACGTCATGCTACCCTCGTCAGCGTAAGTCAAGAGAATTCACGGAACTCCTTGTTGCCACAGCTACACCAGAGAAGTTATATGTCCGTCACTGCGTATACAGAGAGTCTTCTTCATTTTCTATATTAGGGTTTAAAGTTTTCCTGATATCAGTGTATAGTTGAAATTCAGTCTTAATTGCATATGTGCGGTCCATAATATTCTAAAAAAAAAATAGTTATCCCGTTATCTGTGTATTGTTGCACATGTTTTTTTTTATCAGATTCATTGTTCAGTGTTGTAAAAAAAATAGAGTACCACATGTTGTCTGTCGATACATTTCAGTGTAACATGAAAGAGAATCAGTGAGAATCGAGCTTCTGAATGTACTCAAGTTTTTTTGGTTGTTTTAATGTTACAATAAGGACATAACTACTTTACGTGGCCATATACATCAATTTTTGTTGGCAGTGTGTCATGTCTGAGGTGTGGCCTAAATGCTCACAGCTTCGGTATCCGTGAGTCACGTAATGTATCTAAATATAAAAAATAACACTGCCACATTTACCGAGATATGACGTAAAACAGATTTTCTTTAAATTTAATTTACAACAGAAAACTGTATCTTTCCTGACACCTTGTGGGTCTCTCATCCACTTGACGCAAGAAGTGCCCTTATACTGTCCTTTAAGAAAGTGCCCTTTTTTTTAACTGGGACTGTCAGTGCAAATTAATGCATGTACCACTTCATTAGTACATGAGCGGGATGATCTTGTGGGTCAAGATGCTCTGCAAATCCTTATTTCTTATCTAATATCTCTCCTTCCTTCCTCCCCTCCCTCCCTAAACCTTTCGTAACCTCGCACACCCCACCTTTCCTCTCTCATACACCCTTCCCTCCCTGTCTCATACACCCTTCCCTTCCTCCTTTCCTGCCTCTCCGGCGTGGGCAGGACCCTCCCAGCATCAGGGTCACTGGGTGATGCAGGAGGGACCATCAACTACAACAGATCCATACTGGTGTTAATCTGAATCCAGCGGCTCCGGCGATATTGGCTGCGGCTGTTGCTAATGTTGAGGCCACACCCTGCCTGGCCATCCTCGCCAGAGAGAGAGATATGGAGGGAGGGAAGGGGGGTAAAGAGGGATGGCAAGAGCTATGAGGTTGTATATCAACATGGTTCTGATGCACCAATAGCTGCGTATACATCGTGTCATTCAGATGATGACCAGTGATCAGTAGTGTCGCCACCAGACAGCTGGTGAGAGGTGTCCAATTTGGTATAATAGCTGGAGATGTTGAAGCAACACACAGCACGCACCTACCATCATACACAGCCAGGAGTCGTGTATATCACTGTGTATATCATTGTGACCAAACTCTATATATACAATTACCCGTCTTCGTGATATTTAATATGACTGATAAAATATTGCTGTATTAAATTTTCTGAAAATGTGTCATACACAAAATTAGTTTTTTATTGTCCCATAGTAAAAATGTATTTTGTGAAAACTTGAGAACGTGGCAATAGCTCTGCACCAGGCCTACTGGCTTCATGCTAGGCACATCATCAATAAATTACTCCTTCCCTCAATACATCGGCTAATTAGATTAGCGTGCACAAGATCCCCCAAGATTATTTATAGTTTCCACTTTATTAGTTTTGAGGTAAGAGTTAAAAATGTCCATCCTCTTCTGCAAGTCTGATATTCGATATTCCCACCAACTTCCTTTATCCTTTTACAAATTCATTTCCTTCATTCTTCCGCATTTTCTCTCTCTCTCTCTCTCTCTCTCTCTCTCTCTCTCTCTCTCTCTCTCTCTCTCTCTCTCTCTCTCTCTCTCTCTCTCTCTCTCTCTCTCTCTCTCTCTCTCTCTTAAACATTCTCATCACAACTATTTCACCTCTAAAACGTACCTTTTTTTTTTGTCCGAAAGCAAATATTTAATTTGCTTTCAAAAGGCCGCGGAAATTGGCCGATTACAAGGGCGGACACAATCTATGCGGTCGGCTTTGTGAGTGCCAATTGAAAGGATGGCAAGTAATTTTTCAGATGTAATCACTTACCTGGAATGGCATCGGTGCCAAACAAAATTTAAAACCGGCCCAGAGCTAATATCATTCAACTGAGTAACTAATTCTTGGTTGTATTGGATGTTATACTCTCGTTAGCCGGATGTTATGCACTCGTTAGCCGGATGTTATACACTCGTTAGCTGGATGTTGTATCCTCGTTAGCCGGATGTTGTATCCTCGTTAGCCGGATGTTGTATCCTCGTTAGCCGGATGTTGTATTCTCGTTAGCCGGATGTTAAAGTCGCCACTTTATTAGGTTCACCTGTACACCTGCTCATTAATACAAATATCTAATCAACTAATCATGTGGTAGCTCCTCAGTGCCTAAAAGCATACAGATATGGTCAAGAGGTTCAGTTGTTGTTAAGGCCGAACATCAGAATGGGGAAGAAATGTGATCTAAGTGACTTCGACCATGGAATGATTGTTGGTGCCAGACGGGGTGGTTTGAGTATCTCGGGAACTGCTGACCTGAGATTTTTCGCGCTCAGCATATCTGGAGTTTACAGAGAATGGTGTGGAAAAATACAAAATTTCCAGTGAGCTGCAGTTCTGTGCGAAAAAACGCCTTAATAATGAGAGAGGACAGACGAGAATGGCCAGACTGGCTCAAACTGACAGGAAGGTGATAGCAATTAAAATAACTAACCACAACAACAGTGGTTTGCAGGGCATCTTTGAATGCTCAACACGTCGAACCTTAAAGTGGATAGGTTACAGCAGCAGACGACTACACTGGATTCGTCAGCTAAGAACAGAAAATTGAGGATACAGTTGGCACAGGCTCGAAAAACTAGACAGCTGAAGATTGGAAAAACATTGCCTGGTCTGACGAATCGCGATTTCTTCTGCGACATGCAGATAGTAGGGTCAGAATTTGGCGTAAACCTTTGGGATGTAGTGGAATGGGGGTTTCACCGCATGAATGTTCAGTTGATAAATCTGCAGTAACTGCATGATAATATATCATGGACCGGGATCTATCTGTAAGGAATGTTTCCAGCACCTTGTTGAGTCCATGCAATGAATAATTCAGGCTGTTCTGGGGCAAAATGGGACCCCTACCCAGTACTAGAAGAGAGTGCTTAATAAAATGGCCACTGAGTGAATATCTTAAACACACAGCACACTTGCGTAGGGAGGTAAGAGGTGTGAGAGCAAAAGCGAAACGAGAGAAAATAAGCAACAAAATCTCTCCCCAAGCAGCACTCCCTCATACTTTACTGTCGGCAGGAAAACAATTGGAGAATGTAGCAGATGTATATATATATATATATATATATATATATATATATATATATATATATATATATATATATATATATATATATATATATATATATATATTATATATATATATATATATATATATATATATATATATATATATATATATATATATATATATTGGTGTACTATAATAAACTATACTCACGAATACTTGAATATTAAATGCAAAATATTATCCCCGATAAAGGAAGTAACAAGCAGTTAAGACATACTGTGTAAACTTAGGTTACTTTGCTTGTATATATACAACGTGTAGTTAGTAAATTACTTCCGGCTGACAAGTAATTAAACCATGCATATTTACCTTTTAATTAATTACTCACGCATGCAGTTTATAGCCAAAAATAATCAAACGAAAATAAGCTTTATGGGGAGGGAAGATGGAGCACTTAACTAATAATATACCCACTGGAGCCTCTGGGGAGGAGTATTATTTTCACGAGGACGCGGTCAACCCGCAAAGCTCAGGCAGCCCCTGGGGGATGGAAGGGAACCATGTTCGATCCGACGGAGGAGAGGATAGCTCCAATTCTTTGGATCAAGAACAGGACAGATTCCGGGCTGTGCAGAAGGAGCGATTGCTACTGCGACAGCAATATATATATATATATATATATATATATATATATATATATATATATATATATATATATATATATATATATATATATATATATATATATATATATATATATACGTATATATATATATATATATATATATATATATATATATATATATATATATATATATATATATATATATATATATATATATATATTAATACACGCATAAGGGGTCATTTTATATCATGGGAAGTATTTTTTATTAAGAAAATGAATACAAATGCGGAAAATATGCGAAAGATATTTTTATATGCTTTTGAAAATAAACACCGAATGGCGTCACCAGAATGGGCATATGCGCAATATGCATCATTCTATTTCTTTTAATATTGACAGAAAATCCTTTTTTTTTTAAATGACAATAAGAAGAATAGTGTACATAAAATTCAACAACCATCCAAAATAAGTCTCTCAGTGTTCTAGCCCTTCCCATCCCCCCCCCATCGGCGTAAAATATTCTGAATAATGTGCGTTTTGAGAGCTGTTGAATTGTCGTAAAGGATGATGGCATTCTCAATCACTTCAGAATGTTTCTTTCTAATTGAACGACGTAGGTGGCGCTGCAGGAACGATTTGTAGCATCGTGCATTCCCGGTTCGACTGTAAATTTTTCCAAGATAGAAGAGAATGGATCGATGCAAATGTGTGTTGCTTATCTCTTCAGTTGGGACACACGCTGATGATGCAGTTTGGTGTTTATTTTTATGAACTTTAAATGTATATTTCAATTTTTCGACATTTGCAGTCGTTTTCTCAAAAAAAATAGTTGCCATGACTTATGAAATGATCCTAATATAAAATTCTCTATGTATTTCCGTATATCCATTTCACTGCATAAATTTCTAAATCTATATGCATTTTAAATCTATTCATCGAAGTTAATTAAGGTGATGGTACACTCAGTGCTGATAACACATTAAAAACAATGAAGATGTATTCACATATATATTACCGGGATTGTGAAATTTCAATGTATAATTACTGGAGCAGTGTTGAAGTATCGACTTGAGTTACTAGCGCCAGTTTACAACCTCCAGCACTGAATGGGGATACCAGTGTTTTAAGCATTACTGTCTAACCCATAACTGCCTAGTGTTTTTAATATAACAATAACAGTAATAATCCGTCTTATGAACAGTGTACCAGGCTAACAGACGTTATTGTTTGTTAATTAAGCGTAAATCTAAAGGTTTTGATCAGCCTGAAATCAATTGTAATGCGATTAAATAAATGTACATAGGACAGATTTTTGCATTCACTTAACACAATCATTTTTCATCATACAAAAACGTTGAGAAATTAACGCTGGATTAATGCGTAAGAATGCTACCGACGTAGCATAAGGACTGGCACATGGAAGGATAACATAGTCTTCAATGTGTACATTCAAATCTGTGAAAGTTAGAAAAATATTGACGAGAAATGTAAACCAACCAAGAAGACTGAAACGTTCAAAAATGTAAATTTAACTAAAAAAAAATATGTAAAGTGAGAAATTCGTTGATATCCAGATCGCGACGGAATAAATAATCCGCAAGCTTAAGCCAGAGGAAGATGTTTGCAACAACCATTGTTTATAATAAAAGAAATACACAAATAGTATAACTATAAATGTGCAGCACCTTCAAAATACTGCCAGTGTTCTCTTTTAAGACGGAAAATATTGAGGTAACACGTGAAACAATTTTAAGGATCTAGAAATCATTCTTTTCTACATTTAAAATAAGCTAAAAATAAGAAAATAATTATATTAATATGGCTAAAATTTCCAATGTATAAAAAAACGCCACAAACTACTCTGAAACTTCGAAAAAGCAGTAAAAATATTTTTTCATTTTTCTATAAATTTTAATCTCATTTTTTAAACAATATAATAGTCATAATATTGTAATTAAATAACAAAATATTAGGCTAAAGTAATCTGAAAATTAATATTATTTTTCTCTTGCAGACTCTCTTTAATTACAATTTAAGTTGTGATTTAGTTATGAAAATATTTTTCTCGTTGATCTGAGATGTTTACCCTCGTAAACTGCCAAAATAGTTAGTAATGTCTATTGTGGACCTGGAAGCGTGGGTAATTGTCTTGATCGAAACATGACTTGCCCTTCATTAGCACGAGCCTGATCCCTATTTCGCAAAAGCCTGACTACTGATTAGCACTAGCCTTGCCCCTGACTGGCACCAGCGTGATTTCTGATTGGCTTAATCCTGGTAGTGAGACAACAACACATTTATGCTTGCTCAGTAAACAAAAACAGGATGTATTCTCCCTGGTTGGTAAACACGTCGCAAAAATATTTTTATTTGTTTGAAATTAACAAAAACAACACCTGCTGTGCTAGGGATGCTAAACATTTACGATTTGTTTGTTCTCTGCAAACAAATCAGCATGTACCTTCGCCTGACTTGATAAACACGTTAAAATCGCTCAGTCGATATAAACAAAATAGTCTGCACCTCTGCCAGGGCTGGTACACACGCTTGCCAGCAGTTTAAGTGTAAACAAAACATACAACGTTTGTGAAGTAATCTAAAGCAACGTTCACCCTAGCTTGGAATTCATGCAGCTTGCCGCCAGTAAGAATTAACTGCGTAAAAATTTGGATTCTACATGATTAAATCTGGATTTTTTCCTTCAGCTGGGGTGCCATGATGCTGTATGATCAGAGACATTGGAACTACCTTTACCCTTCTTTAGGTCTAAGCTGATTCATTCTCGTTCTTCAGGTCTAAGCTGATTCTTTTCCCTTCCTCATATCTAAGCTGATTCTCTTCCCTTTCTCAGGTGATGTATGACCCACTATGGGTTATTCCTTCCCCATGATTTTAATAAAAATATAAAGGCAGATTTTCATCTTTTGGAACATTTCTAACAAAAAAGTATTATGTTCCAAAAAAAATCTATAATATTCCTAGAATTATTTGTTCCAAAAGTAAATCATAAAATCCCCTCGGTTATTTATCATGTTCCTACAGTAATGTATTTCCGTAACATTGCAACTGGTTCAACCTGTTTCTTTTGATTACAGGAGCTCTTTAGCGTGAGTCCATTGATCTAAGAAACTGGAGTTACCCCTCTTCTTCGTTGGAACAAACCTGCTATTTCAAGTTACTCAGGAGCTGCATGGTACCTACGGCTTCCTTTGATTATCTTTTGTATTGGTGAAGTGTCTCAAGGTTATTGTCAGTAATAATTCAGCAAGAGTCCGCGTCGCTATTGTAAAAGAGTTATTTGCATTGTTCACCAATCGATTTAGGCATTAATGAATAATGTATTTCATGTAACCATAATGCTACAGCCAAACATATTCCTTATCTCCATTTTAACTTACATCCTTTTATCCTCTGTCCTTTTCCTTTCAACATCCTTCTATCCTATCTCCTTTTCCTCTTGAATTCCTTACCTCCCTCCCTCCGTTAACTCTTCGTTCGATACATCACACACTTCTGCTTCCTCCTTCACACACCCTTTCCTCCATCCACACACCCTTCCCTCCCTGTGTCATACACCCTTCCCTTCCTCCTTTCCTGCCTCTCCGGCGTGGGCAGGACCCTCCCAGCATCAGGGTCACTGGGTGATGCAGGAGGGACCATCAACTACAACAGATCCATACTGGTGTTAATCTGAATCCAGCGGCTCCAGCGATATTGGCTGCGGCTGTTGCTAATGTTGAGGCCACACCCTGCCTGGCCATCCTCGCCAGACTTCTCTCTCTATCTCTATTTCTTTTATTCTTTTTTTTCCGAAAAAGTTGGGGATTCACAGACGTATTGACCAGCAAACAAAGACAGGGAGAAAGATTGACTAAAAAAGGTGGGAAATACGCATAGACATGGACTGAAAAATGCTAAAAGTACATCCAAGTAATTAGTGCTAAACAAATATGAAAAAAATGATAAGACATGCTATAAGCAGTATCATGCATAAAACAGTATTAATGTAAACATAGTGAGAATCTAACATTTCGGAAGGTATCAGCAGAAAGACCAGGCAGTTACTTTTATTTCTACTTACGAAGTTGCAGAGAGTGATAAAACGAAACACATTCTTAAGAGGAAGTCTTTAACCTGGGTCCTAAGAATATCATTTTGGCGTAGGCGCTGGCTCGTGAAAGTAACATTTATCATTACGTCATTATATTAGCTCAGAATTTATATTGTGTTTTCGGTAAATTTGAACGCTTTCGTAAAAAAAATATCAAACTTAAATTTTTTTTTTATTCATGATCTAATGGAACTTTTGTTCTCTAGTTCGTAATCTAATTAAATTTTGTAATTCTCTGGTTTGGAATCATGACCATCGTTCAGTCCCTGGTTCACAATCTTTGTTTAAAGGCAATGTCTGGTTCACAATCTTTGGTAAATGGCTCTCGCTCGTTTACGATCACGATGAACCTTTAACTTTTAATTGATTATGTACGTAAGCTTGAACTCTCGAGTAATGAAGTTCTAAAACTGGTGAACGAAATAAGTGATAAGGAATAGTTTTAAACACAAAATCGAACTGCCTCTGTACATATCGTGACTGCGGACCACTAGTTAGTGCCGCCAGGTGCAAGCAAACTGTAAATCAAATTCCGTCTTAAGAGGAAGGTAACTAAGACTTTTTTTTCAAAAGGTCTCACGTAGCCCTGGAACTTCATGAAGGTTGCTTTGTAACTTCGCTAGTGTGTCGAACATCCGATGACTCGTGGAGGATCGATTCTTCTTTAGCTAATGGATGTGAAGCGCTCCTTGTGGATTTCGTTTCACAATATAATAACTCCGGAATTGTATGTACACAGTGAGGCGTCTCTGAAGACTGCGATTACAGGTGACTCGGGTTGCCGTCCTGTCATTGCAGTCTAAGAGCGGAAAAAGGTTTTCATTTTCTTTGGCAAGCGAGAAACTTGCATGGATAACACAGCGTCTGGGGAAATGGGAGGTAATCAGGTTTGATCCTAGGAAGAAGAGGGTAATGTCAAATTTTTTAATCAAGGGTCTTTTACCAGCATTAAGGTATCTCTTCCCCAACACGTGAACGAAAAATGGTTAAATGAAAAACGTAATTTAGATTGGACAGCATTGTATGATCGGTTGTAGTGCATACTATTTCATTTAATTCCGTCCATTGAATCATCTCTGTGATTAGATTTTCGCTGAGTAAAATGAATTTGGGAATGCTAAATATACAGAGCTAACTTCTTAATCAGCAAAACTGAATTTCAGAATGCTAAATTTACTGACCTACGTTCTGAAGTCATAAGACTGAAAAGAAGACAATTTTCTTCCCCTCATGAGAAACTCGGAAAAGCAACTCGGAGACTATTCCCAGGAATTCCTGGAATTGGCACTGATTTTCCTCGGGGTAACTCCATCAAGAGGAATTCGATTCCGCGCTCCTGGTGCCTTTCATCATGTCTTCTTGACGGCAAAACTCTTTAATTCCTAAAGTTCTTTGAAAGAACAACTTTTTCTTAACTTTGATCTTATAGATGCTGTTTTTTTGTTGTTGTGTTAATCTACAGTATATGACAGCGTAGTGCCTCGTGCGTCTGCTGAAGGAACACACACACAAAGACATACAGATACACAGACATACAGACACACAAAGACATACAGACACACAAAGACATACAGACACACAAAGACATACAGACATACAAAGACATACAGACACACAAAGACATACAGACACACAAAGACATACAGACACACAGACACAGACACACAAAGACACACAGACACACACACAAACAAACACACACACACACACACACACACACACACAAGAACCATACATAGCTTTAAGACGAGATACGATGAAGCTCATGGAGCAGGGAGAGAGAGGACCTAGTAGCGATCAGTGAAGTGGCGGGGCCAGGAGCTGTGAATGCGACCCCTGCAACCACAACTAGGTGAGTACACATACAGAGGGGGGCGGAGGAAATTTTAAAGGTTAAAATCTTCTGTGTTATACCAGTACGTTTCAGAGTCCAGTCCAGCCACAAAGTGAATACTTGTCCATATGTCACGTTTTGCCTAGTAATCGATCCTGGTTCCATCGATTGTGAACTGAGCGGTATATCAATGAGCTTCAGGCTTTTAGAATTTAAATGCAGTTTTCCAGCCATACGGATCCGGAAGTGCGTGGTATTTAATAGATACGGATTTTGTATGTGGTGTAAACATGGCTCTTTAATTTATCTGTATGATTGATAACTTCAATTAGCTGTTGATAAAAGCTTTTAATGTAATATTATTATTTCGTTATTTGCTTTATAAATTTAATCCTTGAGATAACTCATACATAAACAAAAATTATATTCGAAATTGCATGCACTGTATAACTCTTATTGGTCTAGCTCTACATGAATACAATAATTATAATATCGAAGATATCTGCACTGGTTAAACTCTTATTGCGTCTAGCCACATGTACTTTATTGAATGCACCGAATACTTAGCCCACCGTCTTGCCCCACCGTCTTGCCACACCGTCTTGCCACACCCTCACCATAGCACCGGTATCGCAGACCATCTCATGATGTAGCAAGTCAAGTTATTTTTCGTAAAGGTGTGGGAAAAATACTACTGGAGTGGACAAAACTTAAGCCGTCTTACCAGGGGATTGACGAGGAGTCTCCGATACATTTCTCTGTTATTTCCACACGTAAAAACCTCTGCATTTATACATAAAGCGTGCATACAGTAACGAATGTTTAAGTCAGACAAGATATACTAAAGTGCTAAAAAGAGTGGACTGTGTAAGACTTTTTAAAATCTTACTGTATAAGAATTAGTAATTATAATATTAATTATTAAATTGACAGTATTGCTAGGTAATTACGTAGCAATATTGTGCAGTGCATGTTAGATTATTACCTAGCAAAATTCTGTCGATATAATCAAGGACGTAATATAAAAATAAATATATTTTATTTTATATACCAAATTTGTGAGAATTATATTCACTTAATTTTTCCTTCATTGGATACTGAGTATCTTTATAAACAAGACCGTTGCAACTGAGCATACTCTTCCTGATTTCTCCAGGCTGTCTCACGACCGCCTACCTGCTGGGTTAGCCCTGGCACTTTCTCCACGACTGTGGACACTCCTCTCCAACGCTATTCTTCGCTTGTCCCGTCTTCTCAGCTCACCCCACATGGAGGTCTTACCTAACTTTCTTGTCTTGTTTTGAGTATCTTTGATGTACGAGAAGGTAATTGGCAGTAATTTTACATACTAATTTTACCTATTATACTTCCCATTAGGGTGAAATGAGATATTTTAATGAAATCAACAAATCTAATTTTCAGTGTAAATCTAGAGAGCTGGTTGGCCCTCGAGCTAGCTTCTCGACGGTTGACCCTCGAACTAGCTTCTCCACGATTGGCCCTCGAGCTAGCTTCTCCACGATTGGCCCTCGAGCTAGCTTCTCCAAAATCATGGCTTGAAGCTCTACACAGCGAAACGTTGTTATAATAAAAACAAGTACTGGATCTTTTATCTTTATCTTTGAACAACTCTTATAATCATAAAACAGATTTATTAAAAAAAATGCTGTACGTGGCTGCGAGACTCGACGCAACAGCAAGAGGCTCAGGTATAAGCACCCACGACAGCCGACGCTTCGAGAAACGTCAGTGATTCGTCAAAAACACAAACAAATGGAAATTGGGAGCTTTTCTCACAGAATAAGTGGCACATTGACAGATGTTCTGGCCAGGAAGATACGAAAGCTTTCCGGTTTAACGTGATTTGTTATGTGGAAAAAATAAGTCTTCACTCACAAAAAGAAATATCGTGCTAATGGGCATCGCTTTTGGTTATTTTGACTTAAATTTCTAGAGACATGATTAGATCTACCTTTGAAGAAGAAAGTGAATGGAGGCAGGACTCTGGGGTTGGAAGGAGGTGATGAGGAAGGTAAAATGCCTCTTTGAGGAGAGAGGGTCGGAGTGACAAAGATGAGAGGTCTCTTTCAGGGTAAGGATGAGGAAAATAAAAAGGTTTCTGTGAGGATGGCCTGAGGACAGGAGGGGGTGAGGAACGTAAATTTATTTAATAAGAATGATACATCCTCAATTATTTCTTGAAATTTAAGATATTAAGAATTTTGAGTAAAGCATGACCACTCTAAATCTCATGATGGTAATGAATAGAGTAAAAGGTATGTTTACATTAGGATGAAACAATCTGAACAATATGAAGCTCAGACAACGAATTTTCAACGCTTCCTGTACAAGCAAAAGCTATTGGAATGAAAGCCCTCTGGCTTGGACACACAACAGTGGTTTAATTAAAGTAGCCCACTCCCTCTGGAACGTAGCAATAACATTTATTATGTCATGAAAGGGAGGGAGGGAGACTGGGAAGGGGAATAGTGGAAGAGGTTAGGGGGGCAGCGCAGGAGTGTGAATGAATGAAGATGGAGAGAAAGACAGACGCAGACTGATATACACAGATAATATCCATCAGATTACTATTGTGAGAGACTGTGGTGTTGGCCCACCTCATACGTGGCCTCTGTTTGTTCCTGGTGCTTTATTACCGCCTGCGGCCACCTCCAGTAGGTACAATATCACTCGCCCCACTCTCCTGCTTGGCCTTTACTCCCCCTCTCGCTCTCTCTCTCATATATATATATATATATATATATATATATATATATATATATATATATATATATATAGTCGTGCCGAATAGGTAAAATTGGTCAATTAGCAAGAACTCGTTTAAAATTAAGTGCTTTCTAAAAATTTATCTTATACGTTTAAAGATATATATTTTTCCATTTATGTTAATGTAAAATTAATAATATTGTACCAAAAAGAACCCTAGAAAACTTACCTAACCTTATAACAAGCGCAATTTAATTTAGCCTAATCTAACTAAATAAATTTTAGATAAGTTACAATAATTTAATAAACAAACACAATAAAATATGTTTTCGTTAGGATCAGAATGATTTTGTGACATTATTGCATGCACAAATTTTCGCTTGCCTTATTCGGTAAGAATAGCATTGCTATTTAAGCCAAAATCGCAAGTTTTACCTATTCGCACGACATATATATATATATATATATATATATATATATATATATATATATATATATATATATATATATATATATATATATATATATATATATATATACGCACACATCTATTCTCTCTCCGATTTGAACTCGCCTATTTGTGGTTGCAGGGGTCAATTCACAGCTCCTGGCCCTGCCTCATCGTGGTCGCTACTAGGTTTGCTCTCACCATGCTTCAAGAGCGTTATCGTACTTATTCTTAAAACAATGTGTGGATCCTGCCTCCACTACATCACTCTCCATATTGTTCCACTTCCTAACAACTCTATGATTAAGAATACTTCTTAACATCCTTGTGACTCATCTGAGTTTTCTACTTCGTTTTGACACCTTGTTGTTGTGTCCTATTTTTAAAACCTCTTATCCCTGTCCACCCTGTCAATTCCTCTCAGTATTTTATATGTTATCCCCCCCACCATCCCTCCTGTCCTCTAGTGTCGTCAGGATGATTTCCTTTATCCTCTCTTCGTAGGACATGCCCTTTAGCTCTGGGACTAGTCTTGATGAAAACTTTTGCACTTTCTCTAATTTCTTAATAGTGCTGCATACTCCAATATGGGCCTGATGTACACGGTGTATAGTGTCTTGAATGAATTCTTACTCAGTTGTCGAAGCGAAATTATTAGGTTTGCCAGGCACCAATACTGTTGCAGCAGTTATTTGTTTGATGTGCGCCTCAGGAGATGTGCTCGGTATGATACCCCCAAGATCCTTTTCCTTAAGCGAGTTTTGCAGTCGTTGACCCCTCCTCCCCTCTAGCGTGTACTACGTCTGCTGTCTTCTTTGACTTTCCTCAATCTTCATGACTTTGCACTTGATAGGGTTGAACTCCAGGAACCAATTATAGGACCAAACTGTCCAGATCCCTTTGTTGGCTTACCTGATCCTCGTCCTCTTGAATTCTCCATATTAGCTTCATATCGTCTGCAAACAGGGACACTTTTGAATCTATTCTTTCCGCCATGTCATTCACATATACCAGAAAGAGCAACGGCCTTAGAACTGACCCTTGTGGAACCCCGCTCGTCACATACGCCCACTCTGACACCTTGTCACGTACCATCACTCGTTGTTTCCTTCCTGTTAGGTATTCCCTGATCCACTGCAGTGCAGTGTGTGCGTATGTGTGCGCGCGCGTAATAACACTCTTTTGATATTCAGAACAGAGAGAAAGTCTTATGAAACAGACATATTGCTGCAGATAAATGCAGATTGGAGCGGCTGTTCCATAACACCCAAACGATTATTCAGATGATCCTTGAACGTCACATTGGTCATTCAGTTAATCTTGGCTATAAGATTTGACACATTCAGAGAGCTCCAGGCTACTAAACTGATCCATTCAGTAAGCATTATTGCGCAACGCTCATGTCAAGTAAGCTTAAAGTGAGATGACGGCGCTTCAGGCAAGCCCTGCCCTGCCGATCCTTATTTACCAGGCGCTAGTTATTACGCAAATACGCCTGAAGTTATCACAGCAAGCCGTTACTCGTTATTTAACTCACTCCGTTAAAAGTTACGAAAAAATATATATATTTAAACTCAAAATCTTTGTACCCAAACAATAATTCATTCTCTTCAAACCACACATCCATTTTGAAGTAATAGGTAAAACTTGCGATTTTGGCTTAAATAGCAACGCACTTCTTGCCGAATAGGGCAAGTGAAAATTTGTGTATGCAATAATTTCGCAAAAATAATTCTGAACCTAACTAAAAAAATATATTTCATTGTTTGTTTTTTATTAAATTATTGTAAACATATATAAAATATATTTAGTTGGATTAGGCTAAATTATATTGCGCTTAGGTTAGGTAAGTTTCCTAAGGTTCTTTTGGTACAAAATCATTGATTTTTATATTAACATAAATACAAATATATATCATTAAATGTATAAGAGAAAATTTTAGAAAGGACTTAATTTTAAATGAGTTCTTGCTAATTGACCAGCTTTACCTAATCGGCAGATATATATATATATATATATATATATATATATATATATATATATATATATATATATATTGTGGTGTGTGTGTGTGTGTGTGTGTGTGTGTGTGTGTGTGGTATTGTGTGTGTGTGTGTGTGTGTGTGTGTGTGTGTGTGTGTGTGTGTGTGTGTGTGTGTGTGTGTGTGTGTGTGTGTGTGTGTGTGTGTGTGTGTGTGTGTGTGTGTAGTCTCGTTCCTTATATGTCTTCCTGTTGACTTTTTTTAGTATTACACTTAAGTGATAATGTGAGAAAACACGAAAGCTCTTGTAATTCTTCCATTTTTTCACAGTGGTTGTTCTACATAAAAGGAGCCCAGAAAATTCGACAACGACAGAGAATGAAATTCAGATGTGTTGTTGCAGATTTATCCACTAAATTTGTAAAATAAGGGTAAAACATTGTTTAGAGCCCTTGTCGACATAGACCTAGGCCTATTTTTCAAGAATTACGTGGTTACCTCCCAGCCTGCCTACCTTCCTATCAGTCAAACCCTCATAACATATTAAATACTATTAATGACAACGAGAAGTGTAACTACTTTGACATTTATGCATATATTTTAAATATGTGAGTGTGTGCGTGAATCAATATGTGGAAGCCCTGTCAACACAGATCAGTAGATCTAATTCGGAAAAATTACGAGGTTACCTTTCCTCCTCCTACCTGTCAATTACACTCTCATATCTAATATTGTTAGCGACAAAGAAAAACATAATGACTTTATCAATTCAAGTTTTTTTTTAAATATGTATGTATGACTGTGTATGGAAGACCTGTCTGTTTCCATCAGTAGGATCACTCTTTTTAAAGTGTAACTTTGACGGCAAACTTCGGATATGGCAATGTGAAAAAATAACATGAGATTTTTTTTTATTTTTAGTCCAGGGTTTTGATTCCCGGATCTCAGCAATGAGATCGCTCCTCCCACCACTGGACAACGGCAACTGGTATACATATATTAGAAAGGGCTAAAGTCTACTCTAGCAATTAGGTTCTGGTAGGAAATACGTTATATACATAAAGTATCTGCATAGTATCTACATGCAATATCTACATAATCTGGAACACGGAAAGCTGATCTCAAGAGGATTGCTGTGCAGCGCCTCTCGACTATTCACCAGCTGGAAATACTGTTTGAGTTTTCCAAGCAAAACAAACACGCTCTGTTTTTACAAGCACTTTCAGTAAAAGCCGATTTTAGAAAGACGAAGTACCAGAGATGAGTACACAAATAACACGCACATAGAAGAGAGAAAAGCTTAAGACGATGTTTCGGTCCTACTTAGACCACAGACAGTCACACTGACTTGAAAGAAATTTTTGACTGGTGAAATTCTGTGAGATGCACATTTTGAGCTGTTTAAGTGTAAGAGATATACATTCTAAATCTCTGAGAGAACGTTGTTCTTTTTAAGTTAATAGAATAAACGTCATCGTACTATACATGAGTTCTGATAACGTAAACATTAGTTGTTTGCTATGTTTAATCAACTCTCATAATACTACTGCACTGCTGCCTGCTGCTACTTCTCTACTATTACTGCTGCTGCTACTTCTACTACTATTACTGTTGCTTCTACTACTATTCCTGTTGCTACTACTATTACTGTTGCTACTACTACTACTACTACTACTGTTGCTATTACTACTACTACTGCTGTTGCTATTACTACTACTACTGCTGTTGCTATTACTACTACTACTACTGTTGCTATTACTACTACTACTACTGTTGCTATTACTACTACTACTACTACTGTTGCTATTACTACTGTCTACTACTACTACTACTACTGTTGCTATTACTACTGCTGCTGCTGCTACTACTACTACTACTAATGTTAATACTACCACCACCCTAACCACCAGTCGCTTTCTTGTTTTTTGATTGATCTCCCGATTTTTAATGTCTATCAGTGCTTTATTTTTCCTCTTCCTCCCTTTCTCCCTCTTCCATCAAGCGCAGTTTCCTCTCTTACTTGTTACAGTTTCCCTTCTCAATCGTTCTGTGCCTCGCTTCGCTATTCCTCTTGTACTTCCTCTTTATCCGTTTACCCTTACAACCACCCTCTTCCTTTCCTTTACACCTACCCTTCTCGCTTCCCCTCTCACCCTCCCTCTGGTGTCTCTCATCATCTCGTGAACCTCAGTGTGTGTGCGAGAGACTGGCTGTCTCACAGCCATTGATCTCGCCCGCCACTGAAACTCGTCACCAGGGCCGTCAAAGGAGAGGCACATTAATGCCTCGCACTGGGTCGCGTTATTGCTCAATTTAATCCTTCCTCCAGTTATCATCACCCACACACTCCACTGCTCCTCAGTTATTATTGTTTCCTCCTCTTCCTCTCATCCCCCTACCCCTCCTCTCCCCCTCCTCATCCTCCTCTCCTCCTCTCTTACTCCTCCTCCCTCTCCCCGTCCCACCTTTCACCTCTCACCTCTCTATCCCCCACCACCACCCTCGTATATTACCAAGCTCCTTCACCAGGCTTTCCCAACATATCAATGCAAAATGAAATTTCAGACTACAATGACATGTTGCAAACTTAGATTTGTAAGATTATTAAAATAATAATAATAATATTATTATTAATTTAATGAATTTTTTTAACTTTTGTTGGTGCAGTGATGATTATATATATATATATATATATATATATATATATATATATATATATATATATATATATATATATATTGAAGATAACATGACACTAGGAAGTTCCTTTTCGAATATACTTTTGTACCATGGTGAAAAAGATGGAGAGAACTTCATATTGGCTTGTTTTTCCAGACGCTGGTCAGGAAGCGCGCGTGTATATCGATTTTCCAGCAGTTTTGCCACCCACTGAATTTTGTCTTGGTTATGAAACTCTTCCTTGGAGGGATGATGGTACAGCGGAAGCCAGGAGACAGTGTCTTTGAAGCCAAACAACAGCAGCATTATGGATGACAGGAATCGATATAGTAGAAGCCATAAAGAGATACCATAGCCCGGTGATGGCGCAGTGGTTCCTGGGTGGTTGAGAAAACGTTTGGTGTGTCTGGCCACGCGACCTAAGGTCACTGATCCTATTGGGAGGAAGAGACTCTAAATCTCCTATACGTGTTGAGCTGGCATGCTTCAGTTGGTCTGCGGCGCCTCCCTCGTCACCAGTATTAAAGGGGAGGTAGGTCTGTCAGGGTAGACGGATATCTACCCTGACGGACAGGAGTAGACACCGCCCACCACGGATTACGGCCTGAATAGCCTACGTTAGCCAGGATAGAGGTCATTTTCCAGAATAGATAGGTGTCACCCATTGTAAATCTGCATCAGCCAAAGTAGATAAGCGTTCTGTTAGGATAAGTGTCAACCAGGGTATATAGGTGTCAACCAGAGTAGCTACATATACAAAGTGCCACAATACCCGTTTGTTTTTCATCTAAGGGATTCATTATGATTACTATAGACAGGATAAAAACACCTCCAGTATCATGTTTTAGGTCTTAGGAATCAGAGCTAACTTGTATTTTTTAATATATTGTGTCAAAAATCGAAACTGTCTGTACTTCAGCCACATGAAAGTTTAATATTTAATGTGGCACACTACTAAGGGTTTGAAAATAGACTAAAAAAATCTATAGCCCATTACCTCTAGTCAACATGAGTCTAATACTCCGATTTAAAAGCGAGAAGATAATTAATTCTCGAGGAAAGTTGGAATGTGCGTCAAACCCGCTAGGAAAGGCCAAACAAGTCCGAAAGTATTTTAGTTAGGTTATTCCTAAGAAGTTACGTAGAGGAGACGGGTGGAATCCAAAAGTGATGGAAGTTTTATTTAGCACTTGCATTATGAACGCAAAATTAGTTAAAATTCGGACTGGAGAAGAAAGACACATTACTTAGCAAGCAATTTGATGAGGCAAAGTTTCCATCTGTTAAGATCTTTATAAAGTATATTCAAAATTGTCAGTAATGATCATAAAGTTAAGCGAAAGATCTAAAATATATTAGCAGCCATGTAGCTACAAAATTAAGACAATAGAAGCGACAAGTAAAATACTTAAAATTGGAACATTTCCAAGTGTTATTAGAACACTAAACTAGTTAGGAATTACAAACGAGGAGAGAAATACCTGAGAGTTTACCTCGTCCTCGTCCACACTCACGGCTTCCAAGCCTGTGGTTAGGAAAGGTCTATGTGGGTTCAACAATCTTAGAGGAGCATACCAGTAAAAGGCTCGAGTCCATCTTAGAGGTGCAGATCACTTCAGATATACACAGATCTATACCTTATTCACAAAACACGCTGGGCCCGTATGGGTAATTCAGTGCTATCAGATAAATACATGTAATTCTCTTGGGATATGATGAGCAAACGTCTATTCACCTAGAAAAATATATTTGTGGACAAGATACAAGTAACAGAGCAAAACTTTATTCGGATGACGGTTTGCTCTAAGAACAACTTTGTCATACAGAGGATTACAAGTATGACTGAAAATACACTCTTAGAACACAACGTTGTCCAAATATAGGATTGTTGTGTGTTCTTGCGTCTTCGTCGTCCCATTTGTCTTAAGTCTGAAGGAATGAACCCAGAAAAAGGCGTAAATAGAAGTCGATTCTTTACATTACCAAGAGTCTCATATACTGCCAGAGATATCTATGCTGCTATACTGTATGTAGTTGCTATAATATTTGGTTCCACTATGGGAAGGCAGGGTACCCAAACAAATCTGTCTTTTCCTGTCTGTCGTGACATGCACTTAATCTCTTATGTAAGTTTATTCAGCTATACACAAATACAGTTACATAGATCATCAAACATAGCAGCATATGTGTAGAGAACCTGGATAACCCAAAAAAGTCATGGGTTCGCGATAGGTAAAAAAAATCTATTGCTCTGTGGTTGGAATTAATAGATTAGAGGTAAATATTTCTCTGAAAACTGTCAATAATGTGTGTGCACACAGAAGCAGATGATGTATTCACGGACACCTGCTGATCAAACACAAACGTTGTGTCGAGCACACATAATGTTCACCCACACCAGTCGAATCGTTCCAGATTCTATAAGAGATTTTAACGAGGACTAACCAGACACCAAATACAGTCAACAGGGGTCTAGACAATGAGTGGAAGATTAAATGAAGGAGAAATACAAGGAACTGAAGACATGCATCAGTGAAGAATTTTATCCATTCTAGTATACCTTACCTCCATGGTTCAGATTCAAAAAATTCACACTAATTCGATCCCTTAACAAAAGACGACTGAATCAGAGTATGAGGATAGTTATGGTAGACTGAAAGAACTATGAAGTTAGCAAAACGGATTCAAACACAGGATTAAGAATAGACAAGAAGCAGTAATCTTGGGAGCTTAGAAGAACAATGAAAACATCAAGTGAATGATCCCATTAAACGTAATTCATACTCAGAATGCGAACTGTTTGCATCAAATTATTATACATGAATCCTTTCCTCACAATTGCTGATTATTTATAGTACTATAATTAACAAAAATTTAGTTAAGTTAAGACACAGTATTCGTGTACTGCGAATCTGGGAACTCGGAACTAGTAGATAATAGAGAATAGTCTCAAATTGCTATTGTAATAATATTGGTAGATACCGACATATGTTATAAGACACAATGAACTAATGTGACATTTTATTGTGGCAACGTTTCGCTCTCCAGGAGCTTTTCAAGCCGTTACAACATACATGGACACAGAGGGTATATATAGCTCAAAGTGAGGTGAATACTAGTGGTGGTAGAAGTATAGTAATAAGGTAGATATACAATAAGTAGAACAATCAACTTGCACAGAGTAAGGTGATAAAAGCATACTATATAAAAATGTCAGACAATATTTCTGAGTGGAATAGAAGGCCTGAGCAGTGTTCCACATCGGATGACGTGTAGTATTAGCAGGAGACATGTTATGGTAGGTTCATGTTTCGAGGATTCTTCCTAAGACTTCAGAGATTGTAAGTGCCTTTTGTTAATTTTTAGAACAGCATAAGTGTGATTCAAGGCACTTTCTGCGGCAAACTTATTGTTTGATTCTAATCGCGTCTTTGAATTTCATAGATGATTGGTGAATTTGTGTATAGAGCTTGTTCGTGTCCATGTATTGTTTTAACGCTTGCAAAGCTCCGCAAGTGAACTTCCACAATAAAATGTCAATTAGTGCATTTGTGTCCTTACTAAAATTGCTATTCTCAGTTACACTGTCGCTTCCTCTACCGAAATTCGACTAAAGTACAAAACATTGTTACATTTGCTTCTTGCGTCTGCATTCTTTCTCTTTCCACACAGACATTCCTGGCAAGCACATACAATACAGTCCCACTCTTTAACACCAGTCCCGATACATTCTACACATATACCGAACTTTTTCTCTCTACTCAACCATTTATGACACATGGCAATTTCACTCTCTATATAGACATTCTCGACGGGAAAATATGATTCAAACCCACTCACCACACAGCTAATACTGACACAAACATACGATACGATCCCACTACATACTGTACAATTTCATTCTCCACACAGACATTCCCGACACAAACACATTATACCAATTCCACTCGCCAAACAGCCAGACATGCTCAGCACACAAGCACATTGCACAACTCCTATTGCATCTGATAAACCAGATGTGTTGACTTTTTTTTTTACTAAAATAGAGAATTATGCATTGCGTTCATGAATGTTACAGGTTACATTGCAATAATACATTTTCCTCTTCATTCACGAATTACATTTGGAATGATGGTTGCAACAAAGTAATCAGAATATGCATTGTTTCATCGAAACATTCTAGACTGCACCTTAGCTAACAAGGAGTCATACTTAACTCTAATGATATTCTATGTTCTTGGTTATGAAGGTTGGTGGGTGTGGTCAGCGGAGCCTTGGGCAAGGCTAAGGCGATCTTAACTACTGTTCCCTTTTATATTCAAAGGGGCGCCTTGGTGGCCAGTGATAATGACCCAAGGAACTAGAGCTACCTCCCCTTTTCCTTCGAACCAAAAACGGTTTCTTCTTTTTCCAAGACTCTATGGCCCCCTACATGAATATAATAATAATAATAATAATAATAATAATAATAATAATAATAATAATAATAATAATAATAATAATAATAATAATAATAATAATAAAAGTACTTTGATGTCCATACTTCTCGGGACATTAAATTTATACTTCAAGGAAACAACAAATGAAAACTTTGAATGTCCTAAATACTTATAGCTACGATAAATATATTAGGAGGCCCCGATATGGGCTTCTGTGTACTCGAACACATAACGTTACATGGAAGAGACAGACAGACAGAGTGATAACAAAAAAGGCACAATACAGTGACTAGAACAATATATATATATATATATATATTTTTTTTTTTTTTTTTTTCAACAAGTCGGCCGTCTCCCACCGAGGCAGGGTGACCCAAAAGAAAGAAAATCCCCAAAAAGAAAAAACTTTCATCATCATTCAACACTTTCACCACACTCATACATAATCACTGTCTTTGCAGAGGAGCTCAGATACGACAGCTGAGAAAAGTCCCTCCCAGCTGTCACTATCTCAGACCCCTCCTTTAAAGTGCAGGCATTGACTTCCCATTTCCAGGACTCAAGTCCAACTAAATCAATTAACTGGTTTCCCTGAATCTCTTCACACAATGTTACCCTGCTCACACTCCAACAGATCGTCATGTCCCAAAACCATTCGTCTCCATTCACTCCTATCTAACACGCTCACACATGCTTGCTGGAAGTCCAAGCCCCTCGCCCACAAAACCTCCTTTACCCCTTCCCTCCAACCTTTTCTAGGACGACCCCTACCCCGCCTTCCTTCCCTACAGATTTATACGCTCTCCAAGTCATTCTACTTTGATCCATTCTCTCTAAATGACCAAACCACCTCAACAACCCCTCTTCAGCCCTCTGACAAATACTTTTAGTAACTCCACACCTTCTCCTAATTTCCACATTCCGAATTTTCTGCATAATATTTACACCACACATTGCCCTTAGACAGGACATCTCCACTGCCTCCAGCCTCCTCCTCGCTGCAGCATTTGCAACCCATTCTTCACACCCATATAAGAGTGTTGGTACCACTATACTTTCGTACATTCCCTTCTTTGCCTCCATGGATAAAGTTTTTGTCTCCACAGATACCTCAATGCACCACTCACCTTTTTTCCTTCATCAATTCTATGGTTAACCTCATCCTTCATAAACCCATCCGCTGACACATCAACTCCCAAATATCTGAAAACATTTACTTCTTCCATAATCCCTCTCTCCAATGTGATATCCCAATTTTTCTTTATTTAAATCGTTTGATACCCTCATCACCTTACTCTTATCTATGTTCACTTTTAACTTTCTACCTTTACACACTCTCCCAAACTCGTCCACTAACCTTTTCAACTTTTCTTTAGAATCTCCCATAAGCACAGTATCATCAGCAAAAAGTAACTGTGTCAACTCCCATTTGCATATATATATATATATATATATATATATATATATATATATATATATATATATATATATATATATATATATATATATATATATATATATATATATATATATATATATATGTATAAGTGGAGAGAGCGTTTATACAAACAAGAGTATTAATATACATGCTCATTGCATCTATATATCATACAAACCCATTTATACTTGTCTTGATTAATACAGACTACCTCCCAGAACATTGCCTGTCTGTGAACCGACTCAGTTACTGGATCTGTAAGCTTCAACAAAGGAGAGGAAGATAGAACGACATATGTGCAACATTTAGGTATTTTTATTGTGGAGACGTTTCGCCTACCAGTGGTCTTGTCAGTCTAACTCGGAGAATAATACTACAGACAGTGAAAGGCCTTGAAGTAGTTAGAGGAGATCAGTCCCTGAGCCTTGATAAGGGACTGCAACACCAGGTGTTTCACGTATCCTAGTAATCTACGTATCGGTATTGCAAATCATTGATATGCTACTGGTATATCAATATGGGTATTGCAAACCATTGATATACTACGGGTATATCAATATGGGTATTGCAGACCACTGATATTCTACGGGTATATCAATATGGGTATTGCAAACCATTGATGCACTACGGGAGGATGGGTGTTGATGCTGGGGCAAGGTTCCTGTTACAGGGAATTTAAGATTCAATCCTTTTTTTCGAATCAGACCTCATTACCTCCCATTCTAGGGGGCGCTGTGTAGCCCCCTACGGTTACAGTAATACTTTTCCCGGGTATGGAGAAAGTTTGGCCCAAACCATCGTGGTGCTTTCCCGTCGGAGGGCTGTGGTACGAAGTTTGTACAGTGATGCTGTTATATATCAACTTTTTTTTTCTGGCCATCATTGATTCTTGATTTTTCCTCACCTAAGTTACGAGAGCCTTCACATTCAACTTTTCTGCCCCCTCCCCCACCTCGGAGTTTGGATGTGGTTAACAATTTTTAAAAAAGTTTCTGAATGGACTTCACCCACATGCAAGGCCAAAGTTTTGAATGCTAAGTAAAAAAAAAAAGGAAAAGTTGTGGCATTGTTGGCAGGGAGTGAGACCTGGTGTCACATTAATGGCTGGTGTCCCACTGGTGGTAGGGAGTGAGACATGCTCATTATGGGGATGCAGTAATGATGTAAGGAGCATACAGTGCATGAGGAATGAGAGATAATCAGGAATGATCCAAGAAAAGAATGGGTAGCTCCAATTTCTTAGATGAGGAGCCCTTCCCAAGCCGTAAGGCAACCCTTCCCTTCAAGAATTCATTAATAAACACACACACACACTCTCTCACACACACTTTCACACACTCACACACACTTCCTAAACTCACCAAAACAACCTTCACGTCGCGGCTGTTCTGCATGAAACTAAATACTTCATTAAAACTTTTAATTAAAGTCAATATAACAGCTAATTACTGTAGTACGTATATCAGTCCTCGGTTAAAAACCAATATTCTCATCCTTTTGTGCTTAACTCTGCCATTATGAGGGGAATGGGAAGAGGATGGAGATGGGTGGTGGGTGGTAGGAAATGGGGACGAGCCGCGAGGAAGGGGAAATGGTAGATAATGGGAGGTAAACAAAATCATTATGGGAAGTAGTTGAGGTGAGTGAGAGGACAGGAAAGCGAAGGAAAATACTGAGAGCAAAACTACCTTCACTTACAAGACCGTTTAAAAAATGTTAATTGTTGCCGCATCACCAACACTCGCACGCCGAAGCTAACACAGAGAAATTACACTGAGTCCAACAAACTTACCACAAAAAATAAACCTGTCACTGCATAAAAACAACCAGTGTAAACGCCCCTCGCGCCCCCTTTCTTCCGCCCCAGAAAAACTCAAGATTCTCCCAAAATTCGCCTAAGATTGCCAAAGAGAAACTTCAACCTAGCACAAAGTAAAAGGACACATATCCAGCCAATGAGACATTTTATTCTGAAGTTAATAAAATGTCGCATTAGTTGGACTTGTGTCCTTTTACCTAACAAATTGTCGGTAATTCTACCAATATTATTACACTAGCAGAAGTGATCTAGAAATGGGAGATAGTGCTGACTTGTAAAGATAGACACCCTTCTGAAATCTAAAGTTTACATTATTTATATAATTTGTGGAGGGGCGATGGGGAGAGAACAGATAAAAGATAACAGATGTACAGTATGAGAATAAATGAACAGAATATTCAAAGATCTTCACTGAGGAATCTGGGACGATGCAAAGAGGAGAGGAAGGATGGGGCTAGCAACGGAGACTGGAGAAAATTTACATGACAAAGGAGGAGATGAGGTATCCCTAAATATATTAGATGCAATAAAAACAATATGACCAAGAAAGGATATTACCTTCGGTCTTGAGAAGAGGAGCAATTGAACTGAGTCACCCCTTTCCCCATAGTGTTAATATTTTTCCAATACACACTAAAGGAGAATTCAGATAACGCTGAACTATAAGAAAATATTGTTGTCAAGCATATTGGCTAAGGTACCAGAAAGAAATGACACATAAAAGACAACCATCATGGATTCTGGATCTTAAGGATCTAGACGAATACTACAAAGCAACAGATAAAACTGGAAAAACACTGATTATACGGTTGTGTAAGAGAGTAAGAGAACTTTTTGAGAAGAAAATTAATTTATCTTCCGGTTCAACACTTTGGAAGATGAAATAGAATTAACATGAAAAGGTGCTCAAGTAAATACAGGAACCTAAAAATTAAAACAAATCATAGATGAATGCTAATTAGTAAAGTAATATAGTAAGCAGTGGTAACGACAAAGTTTCCCAAAAATCAGTATTTTAACCTTTTTTTTTTTTGTAATTCAGAAGTGGTCTGTAGTAGGAAACTATAATTATCACTGTTCGTCCATGTAACAACAAATAAAGATAAAGCGAACAAGGAGAGGCTCATGGATTACTTAAACAAGCTGCAATTGTAATCACCTAAATTGTTACTATAAAACAATGATAAGTGCAAAGCATCGAGAACAGACGATGACGTACGAGTAAAATCGGAAAGTAAATACACAGTGTGGGAAGGAACTACCAGCTCTGTACGTGGCAAAAAAAGTACATATCACGCAGTATATCAACTGTGAATGCTAACCCAAGACCTCTTTTCAAGAGACTGAAAATATCCAAGGGTTCGCGACTAGAACTACTGGAAAATAAATAAATTACGTGAAGAGATTGAGGATTTGTATGAGTAACAAAATAATAGAAGCATCTGGTTATTCAGATATTTTTGTAACACTGCTTTTATCAATCAACTCTAATCTGTAGCTGTCATGAATTACAAATTACAAATAATCACATTAAAAATCCAAGTAATTATAAGAACCATGAACTTAGGATGAAAAGGCCAAAGTCACAGAGAAATTGTTAAGAGAAGCTACGTGCCAGTAGCACACAAGTCGCAGAGGCAGGAGTCACATGTAAGCAGGTGGCTGAGAGTGAGATGCGTACTCACCTAATTGTGGTTGCAGGGGTCGAGACTCAGCTCCTGGCCCCGCCTCTTCGCTGTCCGCTACTGGGTCTCTGCTCTCCCTGCTCCATGAGCTTTATCATACCTTGTCTTAAAACTATGTATGGTTCCTGCCTTCACTATATCTTTATCTAGACTATTCCACTTCCTGATTACTCTGTGGCTGAAGAAATGCTTCCTAACATCCCTTTGACTCATCTGAGTCTTCAGCTTCCAGTTGTGTCCCCTTGTTTCTGTGTTCCCTCTCTGGAACATCCTGTCACTGTCTACCTTGTCGATTCCCCGCAGTATTTTGTATGTCGTGCACTCAGTCTGATGTGTGCACTCAGTCTGATGTGTGCACTCAGTCTGATGTGTGCACTCAGTCTGATGTGTGCACTCAGTCTGATGTGTGCACTCAGTCTGATGTGTGCACTCAGTCTGATGTCGTGCACTCAGTCTGATGTGTGCACTCAGTCTGCGGAGAATTTCTCATCGTGATTTTTTTGTGGAACGAGAGACAGCAAGAATTTGCATTACAAATACCTTTCATAGTTTTAAGAACAGGTATGATAGAGCACTGGCAGACAAAAATCTAAGCAGAGTCTGTTATTAGTGTAAAGAAGAGACGAGATGCTTTGAATCGACCTCGACAAACACAACAAAGTGTAGACAATGAAGAGTTTTAAGACTACCTCAACCAATGACAGATACATTCTCAATATCTCACTGCAACACCAGTTACGGACAAGCACACTGTCAGATATCAGTTTTATCGGAGTGTCTCCCTGCCTCTTGACTGGGGAGGCACTTTATATGCAAATTTTGTTTCGATACTTGCAATAACTAAGACAATTACGGTCCCCGGCCCCTGTACTCTTTAAGTTCTGCCACGTAAATCAAATTTACAGTGACAAAAATGACGATATCCATCGATTACCATGTTAAATTACTCCTGACTTTAGATAAAGCTTTCGCTTTTACACAACGCAGTCAACAGAATCTATTTGATCGTCAGTGCTGTTCATCCCCAATGTCAAACAGCGGCTGCAAAATATTTTGCAAGAAACATATAAGGATAATTTTTGGTTATTCTTTATTTCATTAAAGCGTCGCCTGGCTCTTAAAACTCTGGTATATTTTGGTTGACGTAAAACAAGAGGGATAAGGCGGTCTCTTTGATGTACGAAAGGCTGGGAGAGTAGGTAAGCGAGGTCACTAAGGACTTAGGGGCGGTACTGAGGTGGTGATACCGTGAGAACTGACGGTAGAACATCAAATGTAACGGCACGGTACCATCAGAGATGAGGACACTAGTACAAGCATCAAGGCACCTCTCATCTTTCCTAGTCCCCTCGAAGGGACAAATGACTTGAGCAGTGTTCCTCGAAGTTTGTTGACCTACCTGAAGTGATTAGAAATGCAATAGAAGACTTAAGGAATTAAATCTAATGACACTGAAAGAGGACACGGAAACACGATTACGTCGTATAAAATTAGAGAAATGGACAGAGCGGATTGGAACAGACTGCATATAATGCAGGACCCAGTATAAAAATTGGAAAAACAAATGGTCTGTAGGGATGTTAGGAAACACTCAGATAGGAAACTGAAATGAATAAACCGAAGTGGAGTACGATTCATGTATAAATTCAAGAGTAGGTATGATAGGACCAGGAGAGAGGGAAGGCCCAATTTTCATTTTTGGGTGACTTTGGAAGGTTCTAGAGCCTAATCAGAGGACATGAAATTTTTTGACATTACCTCTAGCCAATAAGGAAACTCTTAGTTACCCCTCAAACAACCATTTTGAGCCCTTACTCCTTAATGGGGTGAGGAGTTGAAATATAAAGTAAAATAATTTTAGATTTGGAAGAGGGTGTTTCCCAGTCGTTCGCATTCGCTTTTAAGCGGGAATAATGACTGGATTCGCTTTCAAAAATTCATGATAAAACTATGAAAGTTACAACAAAAGACAGAGGAATAAAAAGGTCTTTATAAACCGCCAATCTATAATATACTAAAAGGATGTTCAGATCCCTCTGTTATATTGATGGTTAAACTTTATAAGGTTAATGAGGTCAGGGCAGGAGAAACTCATTGTTGCTGATCTTGTTGCAATATATAAGTAATATTTCTCTCTCTGCCTCCCTCAGCCTCTCCCTTTCTCCATCCCTCCCCTCCCTTCCCATCTCCCTCTCCTCTCCTCTCCCCCTCTCCCTCTCTCTTCCTCACTCCCCTTCTCTCTCCCCCTCTCCACACACACAGTACAATCAAGGTCCAGTAGAGGCTGCCAGCTAGCACCTCTCCAACATGCTGGGGAGAGCTTAGTCCCCAACCAATTAAGCGTGGGACAGGTGAAACCCCGAGGCAGACACAGCTCAAGAGAGATGCCCCGCCTGTCTTCACCGCCCCCAGCACACCGGTGTTAGCTCTGCAAGTTGGCTCCACTCTACAGGAAGTTGTGTTGGGTGACATGCCTTTGGTAAAACAATACTTCCTGGAAACGAACACAAACGCTTTGCTTACGACACCTTTATGGAAAACGTGTCTGTCCTTGGGCCTTTTTTCTCTCTTCAAATACATCATGCACTTAAAGTGATCAAAGGCCAAGGATCGAAAAGTCTTCAGTAAAAAGTGTCTTTAAGTGAATACATTCGTGTCTATTTTCCCAAAGTTGTCGGCAGTTATTAGGATTCTTAATACAACACAATACAATATTCCTTCAAGGAATAACGTAAGTCGGTCTTGATCGTGAAGAGCTTTTTGATGAAATGAACTGGAGTTATTCTCTATTTCCTCGGATCATACCTAACTGCCTCTCTTCAGGAGGCGAATAACCAATACAGGTTTAGCGCTTCCCTCTGAATAAAATAATGGCGAGATTTTTATTTTTGCCAAGAATATGTGCGTGGTTGTGTGTAGTTACAGTATTTTACAGACACAGCTCTGACTATGTGCGTACACACACACACACACACACACACACACACACACACAATACACACACACACACACACACACACACACACACACACACACTAAAGCACGCCAGAAAAAAAAAGAAATATGATTTTGGAGTAAAAATATCAAAATACGAAAGGAAAGGAGCAAGGAAGACATTAGGAGTGAATAATAACACTACTTCCGCCTCCTGGTTCATCCTCTGCAAATCTTGAGAGCGGCTGCCATATAAAGGAATTTTAGGCTGACAAAGGTCCACTTAGGTCTGTGCTTCCGAATTTCGGTTAGGAATTTCAGTAAGGAAAAAAAATTTTTTTAAACATTTCGGCCTTTTTGTTGTGTGTGTGGGTATAATAAGGAGAAAACAAGGTAAAGTGAGCGTTGAGTGGAGCAAGATAGCCACGAGCTAAGTGCTTCGACCACTAGGCTCCTTCTTAACGCACCTGTAATGACGTCAACTTGGTGTTGCTGTCACCAGTCACTTCCTGCAGCACCAGTCACTCCCCGGGCGCACCAGTCACTCCCCGGGCGCACGTAATATACCCAACACGCAATTTTATGGGTGAGGGCAACCGGAAATTTTTAGGTTCCAGGAGTAAGCTGATAAGAGCTTTCAGATACAAATGGGAGGAAATGTTTTGGAAATCTTAAGGTACTCTGTCTTTAATAACAACACAGTGTTCTCCCTATCTCATTCAAGGTTTTGTTTTTGTACAATACTGATTTTCTTACACAATGCTTTACCAGAAATTTTCTAACTATTACATCCTCTGATGTGTCACATTTCTGAAACTTCTGAAACGTCATCGAAGCCCAAAAAACATTTCCCAAGCATTCTAGGTGTGAGGTGCTTTATATCTAATTGTCTTGGTATTGATCTGACAGTATTTTATGCACCTTGTACCATCTAGGAAAACTAAGAGGTATAAATGGGTTTGATCCTCAATATTTTGTTAGCAAAGCAAGTTGCCTTGTTGCTAAATTATTTGCAAGTTTTTAGTAATTGCTAATCTCAGTGAGTTAGTTATCCAAGAATTTTGATCAAGCAAATTACAGTAGTCATGAGTTGAGACACATGTGTAGAGCAAGCTAATACTGCCACAGCGTTTCGGCCTTTGTAAAGTTTTACCGAGTTATTTACAATGGCGAAATTTCAGTATCTTTTGACTAAACAAATTTTCTGTAAAAGCATTTAGTTGAAGCTAATTTAGTAATCCTGTAAGATTAATCTATAGTTTTTGTCTTGAAGAAAGAAGAAAAAATGTATAGTTTCGTCACAATTGATTTCGGTCATATATTCTTTCCTTGTTGCTACAGAGATTTTTCGTCACTGTGTGTCCTCTGCCTGACAGTCATTTTGCAATATTTTCTGACCAACAAAAACTCCGGAAAATATTTTTTGCTAGACCAGACATAGCGAATTTTGAGGTCCAACTTTCCTGGCCCGTCTCATTTTCTCATGCGTCTTTCACATTCCCCTCCTATTACCTTTCCATTCTCCTTCTCCTCTATCACATATCTTCTCCTGCTCCTCCTTCACCCTTCTCTTTCCTCTCCATCATTATTCTCCTCCATCTCCATCACCCTTCTTCTTCGTCTCTCCAGCACTCAAGCGGTGGAGGCCATCATTCCTTCCTCGCTGATTTATCCAGCCCTTGGGCCAGGGCTGGTAGAAGAGCCTCCGTATCACTTCTCTCACATCATGAGATATTTCTCTCTCTCTCTCTCTCTCTCTCTCTCTCTCTCTCTCTCTCTCTCTCTCTCTCCTTCTCCTCCTTCGCTCCCACGCTCCCTTCCTCCCTCCTTCCCTCGCTCCCCGCCCTTGCCTTAAACACCTAGATAGTAGTAGCTGCTACTACTACTACTATTCCTTCTATTAGGACTACTGCTATTACTACTGATACTACTACTACTGCTATTACTATTGATACTGTTACTACTATTTCTATTACTATTGCTACTACTACCACTGTTATTACTACTATTATTACCACTGCTATTATTATTACAATTACTAAAGAGAGAGAGAGAGAGAGAGAGAGAGAGAGAGAGAGAGAGAGAGAGAGAGAGAGGGAAGCTTATTTTATTGGGAGAGAATTAAGCTGAAATGCAAGTACTACAACATTTACTTCTGCCCGATGACCTAAACATTACTCAGGGAACAACGAATGTAGTTCCCTAAGTTGTGGGTAAACAAAAAAAGCTGAGTGAGTACGTCCAAGTTGACCCATAAGTTGGCAGACTCATCTTGGTCCGCCACTCAGCCTCCCATCTCAGCAAACTTGTGGTGGACACGTAAGGGCCGTGTCCCGCCACGCCCATGTCCCCGACACCGTGAACGACCATCACGGAATAAAAGGTTAACAACCCAGGCTTTTAAAGACGAGAGGCTGAGGCTGGGCTTAAGCACAGGGAAGACTGTCAAACTTAGGAAGGACTTAGCATCAGGAGCTCAAATGGGAAGGAGTTAACATCAGGGGCTCGAAATGGGGAAGGAGTTAACGTCAAGGGCTCAAAATGGGGAAGAAGTTAACATCAGGTCAAAATGGGGAAGGAGTTAACGTCAAGGGCTCAAAATGGGGAAGAAATTAACATCATGGGCTCAAAATGGGGAAGAAGTTAATATCAGGTCAAAATGGGGAAGGAGTTAGCATCAGGAGCTCAAACTTAGAAAGAAGGGGAGGCTGCCTGGATGCTAGTGAAGGATTTGTGTTCCAAGGAATTAGAGCTACCCTTCCCGTCGTCTGATGAAGCCTAATTAACCACCCAGACGCTGCATGACCCCAACGGGTTTCCAGCTTTCTCATTAATTGAATAATTAGGGGCAGACGAAAAAAAAATCATGGTTCTTATGTCGGTGGAAAAAGTAAGGAGACCAATAAGTTTGGCAGGTGGTCACGGGAGACCGTTAGTTATCGGTGTTAAGTGGTCTCCCGGAGGCCAAACATCCGTGATGAGTGGTCTCTGGTAGACCAATTATCCATGTTGAGTGGTCTCTGGAAGACCAATTATCCATGTTGAGTGGGCTCTGGAAGACCAATTATCCATGTTGAGTGGTCTCTGGAAGACCAATTATCCATGTTGAGTGGTCTCTGGAAGACCAATTATCCATGTTGAGTGGTCTCTGGAAGACCAATTATCCATGTTGAGTGGTCTCTGGAAGACCAATTATCCATGTTGAGTGGTCTCTGGAAGACCAATTATCCATGTTGAGTGGTCTCTGGAAGACCAATTATCCATGTTGAGTGGTCTCTGAAGGCCAAATATCCATGTTTAGTGGTTTTTGGGAGACCCATAATGTCTTGAACTATTTTGAGTACTCAGGGAATAAAACTCAGAATGCTGAGTACTAACCAGAGTCAGCTGGACTCTGGATCGCACACGGGTTAGTTAAGGTTGACAGTAGGAATCTGAATATTTATGTGAAGCGCTTAAACCAGTGTCACTGTGTTGGAGGCTCGATCCTCCGTCCACTAAGCTCTTATCACATACACTACAATTTTCTCAGTCGAAAATCCTACGAGAAGGAGATTCCATGGTACAAATCGAAGCTGTCTGCAGAGAAGGACTAGCTACACTCCAGTTTCATGAGTGTAGCGCTTTCTTGTGAATATAATAAGAACATTCAAGCTATTTCTCATTCTATCTTCAGGGTTTCTCAACTTTTCCTCCATCATTAACCCCCTCGGCTTGATGTATTTCTACATTTACCCCCTTACTTTTATACAAAAAATATAGCTGTCATAAAGGGACAGAAAAACAAGGTCAGAGAAAAATAAATTATTCAGGTTTTGCACAAAAATATTTACCCCTTGCCATGTAATTTTTTACCCCCAAGGGGTAAATTTACTCCTGGTTGAGAATCACTGATCTAGATAGTTATTAGTGTGTGTGTGTGTATAAAATATATGTATATATGTATATATATATATATATATATATATATACATGTATATATATATATATATATATATATATATATATATATATATATATATACATGTATATATATATATATATATATATATATATATATATATATATATATATATATATATATATATCTCCATGGGGAAGTGGAATAGAATTCTTCCTCCGTAAGCCATGCGTGTCGAAGAGGCGACTAAAATGC